>BQNB010066141.1:7411-34674 GCA_026074375.1 Tanacetum coccineum
GTGTAAAGAAAGAAGCCCTCCATACACTTAGGCAAAAACCGGGTCAATACATATGCTGCCAGAATCACCAAGATGATTGCTGACATTGAATAGGATCCTGTAACACTTCACTTCATAGAATCAAACACGAAATCGGAACTAGAAAAGAGAAAGGAGGTGAGTTGTTTAGAGAGAGAAAGAGGAGAGAGAAATGAGAGAGAAAAGAGAAAGAATATCTTTTTAGAAATGAACAACTCACCTCCTTTCTCTTTTCTAGTTCCGATTTCGTGTTTGATTCTATGAAGTGAAGTGTTACGGGATCCTACAGAGGTATGTATTTTATATGGGTTCCATTAATAGGTGATGTAAGGACATTAATTATGGACAAGGCTCATGCATCGAGGTACTTGGTACATCCGGGAGCGGATAAGACGTACTATGACCTTAGAGATATGTATGGTGGCCATGTATGAAGAAGGATATTGCTACCTATGTTAGCAATTGTCTGAAGGTGAAGGATGAAACATCAGAGACCTTCGGGTTTGTTGTAACAGCCAGAGATACCTGAGTGGAAATGGGATAGAATAACTATAGACTTTATTACAAGGTTGCCAAGATCTAGTAGTGGGTATGATACGAATTGGGTAATAGTCGATAAACTGACTAAGTCAGCTCATTTTCTAGCAATACGAGAAGATTACAAGATGGAGAATTTAGCAAGGCTTTATATTGATGAGATAGTAGCAAGGCATGGAGTGCCTGTGTCAATCATCTCAGATCGTGATGGAAGATTTACTTCAAGCTTTTGGTAGACGTTGCAGAAAGCATTAGGAACACGACTAGATATGAGTACGGCTTATCATCCTCCAACGGATGGACAAAGTGAGCATACCATTCAGACTTTAGAGGATATGCTAAGAGCGTGTGGGATTGATTTTGGTAGTAGTTGGGATACTCATTTACCTTTAGCTGAGTTTTCCTAAAACCATAGTTATCACTCGAGTATACGATGTGCTCCATTTGAGGCATTGTATGGAAGGAGATGTAGGTCGCCTGTTCTTTGGGCTAAAATTGGAGAAAGTTGGTTGATTGGACCAAAGTTGGTACAAGAGACAACTGATAAGGGTGGTATTGATTAAGGAAAGGCTTAAAGCGGCTAGAGATCGCCAAAAGAGTTATACCGATAGTAGAAGGAAGCCTTTGGAATTTGAAGTTGGTGATCAAGTATTGCTGAAAGTGTCACCTTGGATAGGTGTAGTGCATTTCGGGAAGAAAGGAAAGTTAGCACCTAGGTATGTAGGACCATTTGAGATTCAGGAAAGGATATGTCCTGTAGCTTATCGTTTAAGATTGCCACAAGAGTTGAGTGGTGTGCCACTAGAAGAAGTTAAGATAGACAAAACTCTTCATTTTTTTGAGGAACCTATAGAAATTATGGATCGTGAAGTTAAGAAGTTGAAACGTAGTAGGATCCTGTTTGTTAAAGTTTGTTGGAATTCTAAGCGTGGACCTGAGTTTACTTGGGAACGATAGGATTTTATGCAGGCTAAGTATCTGCATTTGGTTGTTGATCGTGTTGATGAAAGTACTAGTTAAATTTCGAGACAAAATTTCCCTAAGGAGGGGATACTATGACAACCGTGATTTCACGAGGTTAGTTTAACCGTAGGTTAACCGTTAGTGCTTTATGCGTTTTGGATTATGTGCTTAAGTTAATCTGGAATTTATATGTGATGTCGTTATGTGATATTTTATTGCTAAGTGATGGTGGAAGTGAGGTATTTAGTCATTTCATTTCATATGAAATGATGATTTTGAGATTTGAGTTCGTTAGTCATTTCGTTATTTGTAAACGTCAATAAAAAGTGAAGAAGTATGTATTGTTAATTTCGGATCGAAATTATTTGGTAAATCGAGAGTTGATAATTTGTTAATTTAATAAATGATAATTATAGTTGGAAGGAAAATTAAAATTTAGAATAAGTGTTTTATTTAAGTAATGTATATTTAGTTAGATATTTAATGTAAGTAAGTAGTAAATATTTTTGTAGAAAAAAATATATAAACGTATATAAATAATATAAACCGAATTTTTTATAAAAAAAATAAAAAAAATAAAGTTTAGGGGTGTTTGGATCGGAAAAAAAGGAGTCTAAGTTTTATAAGGAAGCAAATCTTTTTTGATATTTATCTTAAAACTAGTATAAATACTCCCATAAACCTAAACCCTAGACCATTATTTTTCTCTCCCTCTCCCTTGTGGTTCGACCAAACCCTATACACCAAGGAGAAGATCATCAAAATTTTTGAAGAATTTTTTTAGAAGAAAGATCGTAAGAGTTTGCGGTTTTTTATAGTTTTTCCGTATGATCTTATTCCAATATCTTTACTTTAAATATAATTTGTGTAAAATTTAAAATTGATGGAAATTAGGGTTTCATAAAAATTCAGTAAACATGTTAAGATGATCATTAATAATCAATTAGGATGTAATTAATAGTGTTTGGATGCGTTTGGTTAGGTTTAGTTGTTAAATTCAGAATTAAAATTGGGTAATTTTTTAGGTCATCTTGTAAGAGTCATAACTTGGTCATACAAATATATTTTATTGATTTTATTAAGCCTAAAATTTACTACAAAGAGTCTACTTTCCAACACCGTTGGTTTCATGAATTAAAAGTGATTGGAAGTTAGCCAAAATAATTTTATAAGATTTGTTGTCAAATCTGAGTTTTTGTGGCAGATTTTGTATTGTGTTTGTGAGATCAAAAACCATATCAAAACGTCTTTTAAATTGATGAGATTGCTACTGTAGCAAGTTCATGGTGTTTATGATTTTATAGAATTTTTGTAGAATTTTTCTAAGTGTTTAAATGGGTCTGATCAAGCTAAACTTTTTGATAGTCGAATCAGATCCGAATTTGAGTACTTTGTGATGTTGAATTTTTATAAAATAGTTAGGCTCAATATTATTTTTTCTAAAAAATCACAGTTGTTCATAACCCATTGGGTAGGTAGGGAATATAGTAGGGAAAGTCAATGTGATGATTTAGTATTTTATTTTTTATTATGAAGTGACTATAAAATTCTGCTATAATCTGAAAAACTTAAATAAAAGGATTTAAGGTATTTAGAGTATAAATAATGTATGAAAAGTATGGTGTAATGTTTATAAGAATAGTATAGACATTAGAAGTCCATCAATAATAAGGTTACATGAGCTAGGGCCGTAAAGCCTTGATCATGAATAACCGTTAGTCGTATTGTGTAGATTTTTGCTTGGAATTGTGTGCGCGTTTGCGAAGCTTGAGGTGAGTATTCATAGCCCCTTTTTAATTGTTTTCTTGGGGTGAAAATGATACTAAATATGTTTTAAAATGTTTTAAGAGCTGTGATAAATGTTTTTATTTGGTTTGGACATTACTTGGTATTATTGCTTATGTGTGTGATGTATGGATCGGAAGGGTACGCCTACCCAATGTGATGTGATTTGGATCAGAGAGGTACGCCTACCTCATGTTGTGTGGTTATTTGGATCGGAGAGGTACGCCTACCTCATGTTGTGTGGTGATTTGGATCGGAAGGATACGCCTACCCCATACTGTGTGGTACATTCTGGGTGAGCTTGGTTGCTAATAGTGCCAGTGCTAATCTAAGCCTGAATGTGTAATTAATTGTGTGATGATTTTAATTGCTGCATTTGTGTATAATATTCTTGTGTGTCCTAATGATTTTTGAAATCACAGCGAGAGTAAGTGTTTGTTTTAAACCTATGAATCTCACCAACATTATGTTGACGTTTTTAAGTATCATTTTTAGGTGAGCATAGCGAAGTTAAGGATGTTAAGATGCGTGGCTAGTGAGACCTTAGGATTTGCATCATGGAGTCTTCTTTTCTGGAGCCTTCATTTCTTATTTGCGTACTTTGAATATTTCGATTTATTACGATGTTTCGTTTGGATTTATTTTCTATGTCTATGTATTGTGTGTGCGATTATCCTCAATACAAGACCTCTCTTGTGTTAGGTGTCGTCATAACATTTTGTTTTTAATATAATGCATTTTAGAAATTCTCTATTGTTGACATCAATGTGTTGTGATGATGCCTATCTTGTTATGCCTCGCGATTCCGCCTTGGCGGGGTGTGACAACATGTATAAGGAATACCTAGCTGAGTTTTGGTACTCAGCTAAGGCTCTTGAAAACTCTAAGGTTTCCTTCTCAATCCCCACCAGGGGTATCCATGGCGTAGTAGGACTAAACACCTTTTGGAATGCCATTGGTGCGCATTATCTCCCTCACTCTAGCGAGTATGTTGCACCACCTTCTATTGACATAGTGAGGCCATGGTTTTATCATTGGTATGGGGAAGCTGATAACTGATGCCAATGGGACTCTCAAAAAAGATCTTTCTTCCTCCTAGGTAGAAGTTACTAATGGCACAAATTATCCAATGATTAGGAGGTAAAACTGGAGGTTTTGATCAGATCGCCAACAAAGATGCCAATATACTATATAGTCTTGCAAATGGGATCAACATTGACTATGCCAGTATCTTTTGGGAAGACATCATCATCAAACTAAAAAAAACATAGGGAAAAGGTTGTACCATACACTAGATTTCTATCCTTATTGATGATGCGCAAGATGAAGGAAGGCTATGGAGATGGTGAACTCACACTCTACCCCACTCAAGTCTTTAGTGTCAACAATTGGGCACTGAAGCCCAACCAACCTGAAGAACCTCTCTTCACAAACCACATGTTGGCTATATGCAGTGCAACTGAGCCAGTAGTGTTAAAAGCTCCCAAACCCTCCTACAATGCTGAGAGGGTTCCCCAAGGCATAAAGCCTGGAGCTAAACCTGGACACAAGAAGCATTCTTCTTCAAAACAATCCTCTGTGTCCAGCAAAGAGGCAACAAAAGGTGGGTCCTCTAAAGCACCCACCGGTTCCAAAACTGGCCATTCTAAGAAAAGGAAAGAGTCTAGCTCGGCCATGGACTCAAACCCAAGCCAGCCTCCAGTTTCTACCACTGTGGATCCTAGAATGCATAAAGAGGACCAACAAGCAACTAGTAGCCCAACTTCTTTAGGGGTCACCAGTGAAGCAGGAGCCAACCCTCGGCTCAGTAGTGGTATGTCAACATCTAATTTAAATAAACCTATTTATTCATCATCTTTCATTGTTCACTCTGAATCTGCATTAGGATATGATGCTTCAGCAGATTCCACAGCTGAAGCTGATCCTGGAATATCTGCTCCTAGTGATTTTATACCTCAACAACAGGGTATGAATGAAGGAACCAAAATCACTTCATATGATCACTCATTTGCAGGTACTGACCCACATGTTCTTGCAGACCAAACCAAATATGTTAGTGAAGGGTTGTAAATTGTCCTCACTCAACCTTTAACAGGAAATGGGGCCAGCTCAATTGCTAAACAAGTTGAGGAAGAGGAAGCCTCCAGCACAATCAAGTTGGAAGATCTTGCAAAGTTGGTGTCATATGTGCAACCTAGCTTCAAAGATCTAGACTCACCTGAAGATGATCCTGTCATTGTTGTGGATGATAGTGATGAAGATGAGGATGATGAAGTTCATGCTACTAAAAATGTTGAAACTGAAGATACTTCAGTTCCTAAATCCTCATCTCCCAGGTCTTCTCAAGTTCAAGAGCTTACCAACCAAGTACTCATTCTTCAGTCTCAAAAGTACAAACTGGAACTTGAGAAGAATAAAGCTGAAGCTGAAGCTGCTCTCCTTAAAGCTCAACCCTCCTTTCCCAATGTGGAACAGCTCAAAGAGCTACTGATAAAGTCCTTAAAAACTAAATTCTCAAATATTCTATCTGCTCATGACTTCAGCAACTCTTTACCAACTGAGCTGAAGGATCTTCCCTCCAAGTTCAATGACCTAACTGAAGAGGTGAAAGGGTTAAAGAATCAAGTTCACAACTTGGAAATTGAGCTCCCTGAAGAATTAAAAGAAATTCCCCCAAGCTAAAAGGTTTTACAAAGACTGTCACTAGTCTTACATCACAAGTTGCTGAGCTAAAGACACTTGAGTGGGAAATGCCAGCTGAATTTCTTGTTGTGCCATCACAAGTTGACATGGTTCAAGCTAAGCTAAAGACCTTGGATGCTCTTCCAAGTCTTCTCAACAAAGTCACAAATGCCTTAAATTGGTTTGCTCAGGCCATTACATTATAGAAAATTAAGGGTGACAGTGTTTCTTCAGCAGGCCAAGCTGGCACTCAACCTGCTGAGGGGGAGAAGAACACAAATCAAGCCATAATCTCCTAGCTTTTTCAAAAAAGAGGTGAAAAGGAACACCTGAACAAACAACAACCAAAACCAACAACACCACTTACAACACCAATCATCACAACCACTACAACACAAATGCAATCTCCCTTTTCTTAAAGTCCGCCAAAAGGCTCCTCTCAAACTAAGGGGGAGCATATCAAGAAAGACAAGGGGAAAAAGACCTTGTCTTTAAAAGAGGGTGTGAAAGAGAGGAGTAATTGAAAGTGGCTTCTAATAATGGATGAAACTCATCTATCATCGGGATCCATGGTCGAATCCTCTAGAACAAATGATAGTTAAAGAAGTTAGATTGTTGGGTCACGAGAAGATGGAAAACGTAATCCATCTAACTGAAGAAGAACAAATCAATCAACAAAAGAAGATAGAGGAAGAGGCCAAAGCTGAAGCAGCTAAACGTGAAAGTGAGGTAATAAAAGAAGAGTTGATTGATCTTCTTGGTCCAGAAGTGGTGAACAAGTACTACAATGACAAGTTACAGTATGATAGATATTGTGACAAAATGCTGAATAGAAGAGCAATATCAAAAATCACCAACTGTGATGTCTTGACCAGAAAGGGTCCAATTACACTCAAAGTGTACAGAGAGGATGGTACAAGTGAAATTATTCCCAATTTCAAAGCCAGTGATCTGCACCTTGGCGAATGGAAAGAAGTGATGAAAGCATGTCCCAACAGAACTGGAAAAGGATGGGAAACCATCTATAAATAGATAGGTACAAGAATGGACTACATTCACACGACTGAAGCAGAACTGGGTATAAACTTGGATATTCCTCTAAGCAAACAGGACCCTCTCGACAAATTAAATGATCTTGCAAACAAGAAAAGAAAACATGCTGATGACATCCATGACTAATTCAAAGCAAACAAAAGGCTTAAGTCATCAGTTCAGTATGAAGATCATTTACCTGGTACTGTGCTTAATGAACCTGTCCTAGGTATGATTTTGTTTAACTCATATCACGGACAGGATTTTGTTACCATTGAAGACTTTAGATATTTCTCAAACACCATGTTATATACTGTACAAGAAATCTTCTTCAGACTTCACCAAGGTCCAGGGCTTGATGATCATGCCAGGACCTTCAGTTTTCTTTTGCTTGCTAAAATTGATAAGAGAAACTTGAACCCACTCAAGCAGATGAGAGTCATTGAGCATTTAAGGCAATAGAATGTAATCTTTTGTAATAACTTTATCTTTTGTAAATGTATCGTAATGAAAGTTAGAATGAAAGATTATCAGTTTATGTTGTTCAATTTATATCAATTGTGTAAGAAGAAGTTGTTTTGCTCACTTACAATTGATTTTAACTTAGACTATTTGTATATTCAAATAGGGGGAGATTGTTGGGTTCAGTTCCTGAGCCCTTCAGTCTTTCAGTAGATTTAAACATAAAATCCCCTAAGTGTTTCTCAAGCTGAAGTCTTTCAGCTTGAGTCGCTGAAGCTTCTTTAGCGTCAGCTCTTCAGGTCCTTAGAAGATTGGGAAGTATCTTCACTTCAGTTTATGCAGCGGTTACAGGGAACTGAAGAAGGCCCTTGGTTGGAGTTTAGTTCAGCTTGGTGGACAATTACTAAATGATACGGTTGTCTTTCTCATTACAGAATCTGAAAAAGTGTTGTTTCACTTCTAGAAGGCTTTTACAGGCGGGAAAAAAAGATTGCTTTATGTCAAAAGGAATAAAGCAATCTCCTTGGGAAATGTTACTTCTAAAGTTGGTATAGAAGTACATCAACTTTCCTTAAAGGACCGTACCTGGTACTATAAAGCATGTGTACATTAAATGGTAGCTTGTAAACCCCCATTTAATGCTTGACATGTGTATTAGGTTAACTTGTAAACCCTAATCCATTTTCCTATAAAAGGAAAGAGATTCCTAGAGTAAATGTTATCTCTTCCAATTAATGTGATACACATTGAAGAGTTCATTTATCTCTCAAACAAACTGACTCGTACTACTGAAAGCTAAAGCTTCAGTTTAGTTATAACAAGTTTGTTTTCTTATTCTCATAACTTTGGTTAGAGAATAAGTTCGAAGGAGATAACACCCCAATTGTCATTCAATCACCTTGCTATTCCGCAAGCAAGGTGTGTCATAGATTCTTTATTTGATTCTAATAAAAGTCTATACGTTGAAAAGTACTTCTGTGTGTTTTAAACTTGTTCTTTATATTGTTCATATATATTTGTTTAAAACTCACTTTGTTGCTATGGAATCTGATTAGTTTAATTTGATAAACCCTATATCAGATTCCTAGGGTCCAACAGATATAAAGCTAGATTGGTTGCTTAGGGTTTTGGGCAAAAGGAAAGAATTGACTATGAGGAGACTTTCTCTCCTGTGGTTAAAATGGTTACTGTTAGGTGACTGTTGAATATTGTTGTTTCTATGTCTTGGCCTGTTTATCAACTTGATGTGAATAATGCCTTCTTATATGGTGATCTTGGGGAGGTTGTTTATATGAAACCCCCTGAAGGTTACTTTTTTCTGATAATAAAGTTTGCAGACTTAAAAAGTCTCTATATGGTTTAAAACAGGCTCCTAGGCAATGAAATGCTAAATTAACTTCAACTTTAATTGAGAATGATTTTAGTCAAAGTAAGTCTGATTACTCTTTGTATACCAAGTTTGATAAGGGAGTTTTTCTTGCCTTGTTGGTTTATGTGGATGATATTATCATTACCGGTAATAATGTTTCTGAGATTGAAAAGTTTAAAGTTTTTCTTAAGTCTAAGTTTATGATAAAAGACTTGGGAAAACTTAAGTATTTTCTTGGGATTGAAGTGATTGATACTGATAAAGGTATTTGCCTTAATCAAAGGAAATATGTTCTTGACTTGTTATTTGAGTATGGTATGCTTGCATGTAAACCTGCAAAAACTCCTGTTATGTCTAAGCTTGTTATTTCTAATGAAGCTTGTGAGAATGATCCTTTACTTGAGAATGTAACTGATTACCAAAAATTAATGGGAAAATTAATCTATTTGACTAATACTAGGCCTGATATATCTTATGTTGTGCATTGCTTGAGTCAGTTTATGCATTCTCCTTTGACTTCTCATCTTAGAATTGCATTTAAGATATTAAGATATCTTAAGAGCTGTCCAGGTTTAGGAATTCACATTGCTAGGACATCTGGTATGTTTCTTAATGCATATTCTGATGCTGATTGGGCTAAATGTATTGTTACAAGGAAATCAGTTACTGGATATTGTGTGTTTCTTAATAATTCTCTTGTTTTATGGAAAAGTAAGAAACAAAATACTATCTCTAAATCTTCAATTGAAGCAGAGTATAGAGCTCTTGCTTCAGTTACCAGTGAAGTTATTTGGATCTTAAATTTTTTAAAGGATTTGCAAATTGAAAACCTTTTACCTGTTTCACTTCACTGTGACAGTAATTCAGCTATTAAATAGCTGCCAACCCTGTTTTTCATGAAAGATCAAAACACCTTGAAATTGATTTACATTTTTGTAATAGAAAAAGTTTTAAAAGGAGTTGTTAAAACTGTTAAAGTGGATTATGCAAATCAAATTGCAGACATCCTTACCAAAGGGTTGGATACAATTATACATTCTGAATTGGTTAAAAGACTTGGTATGCATGATGTTTACTAGGTTGAGACTAAGGGGGGATATTGAAATAAATAGTCTCAATGGTAAACATAAAAGTTAAGGGACTTATTGTGTCATTTTGCATTTTTCAGTTATAGCTTTGGAGAAAGCTTTGGGCCCAAGTTTAAAGATTGTCTAAAGATGAAGGGGTTGTTCTGCCTTTTGCTGATTCTTGGGAGCTGGTGAAGGCCCTATAAAAGGTGCCTTGACTCGGCCTTTTTGACATATCTCTAATTCCTCTCTTTTCTCTCTAAATCGATATCTCTCTCTCACTTTTTGTAACCCTAATTTGAAGATCGTCTTGATCTTAGATTCAATTTGTAATAGAACAATAATCAAGTTAGATTATTAATCCATACCTGATTAGCAGTGGTGGATAGTTGTTGGTTTCTTTTTCTGATTAAGATCAGTTGTGATTGTTGTTCTTGATACTCAAATTGAGATTTGAGTATTGTTATATAATAAGATTTATAATTTCTTCAAACAAAAAGTTGCCTTAAATCGAATGCATGTTCTGTAACTTTACAAGAAGTTTAA
Organism: Tanacetum coccineum; assembly: GCA_026074375.1. Classification (NCBI taxonomy): domain Eukaryota; kingdom Viridiplantae; phylum Streptophyta; class Magnoliopsida; order Asterales; family Asteraceae; genus Tanacetum; species Tanacetum coccineum. Next base: position 17,873 of record BQNB010066141.1, read on the forward strand.
TGTGGGATCCGACACAATTATTTTGAGTATTGCACAAAAGAATTGGAGACCTTAAAGTTTAATCCATAATAATGTCCCAGGTTGAAAGAGTAATCTCTTCATAAAAATGCAATCAAATAATGCATGAAACTCCTCCCCCTTTCCATTAATCCATGCAAAACCGAGGGTTCCTTCTATCTAAAGGAAGAGAAAAACTACCATTATGGCGTCGCTAATAGTAATGGTTGTGTCGACGTCGATTCTTCCATGGAGTGATATGGATGAGGAAGAGAAGGTGGGCGATATGCCTCTATTGCTTTGCGACACACATCATCACTGGGACCATCTTTGTCAAGCTCATCGTTATCCTTGGCATCCTAAGCAAAAATACAGTTACAAGTAGTTACAAAATGCTAAAGAAAATAAATGCACATATGTAAGGGAACGTACTCGTCATACATGTACTTGCAAGAAGATTAGTTGTGAACCACAAGTGATGTAATTCGAGAATACCTGAACAGAGCACTTGTAAAATGTCGGAAGAAAGCGGAACTTGCAATACTCATTGTAAGCTATAGTGAGAACGAGGAGGGGAATTGTTGCAATAGATGCAGAGGGTTTAGACTTAAGTCCAAACAGACCAATCATGGTGATTTGCATGATGATGAGTGCTACAACAACTTGATGATGAATGTGTGGCCAATACTGGCCACATGTCTCATATGTAGTTTTGTACACGTCGAGCAACTGTTTGAATAAACGATTAGGTAGTTAGCAATCAATCTTACTTACAAATATGAAATGGCTAAATAAACACAATGTCGAGTGGCTAAAACAGGTTAATAAGATTAAACGCAAACCAACCCTTGACTGTTACCTGTCTCACTCTTGAGATCGACCTTTTGTCGCCCTCGTTCCGTTTTTAACTTGTTTTATGTCTAGATCTAATAACAATTTTCATCATTTAATATCCAGTCCCGCAAGTACTTTTTGTTTATTTATTAATATTTTGTGCGATTATTGAAATACTCCGGAAAACTTATATGACCTAATATGTCTCACAAAATAGAATCAAACCTGATTTACGTATACCACATAGCCAAGAAGAAAGTAGACGACTAGAAATGGGAGAAGCAATGGTGCAATGACTGCGTATACGACACCAACAAGCACAAAGAGAGAAACAAATGGAATAACTCTATGATAAGGAAACGAAGAAAGATAATTGGATTTTTGTTTTCCTCGGCCCCAAGTATGCACTTTCATGGTGTCCCATGTAAGTAATCCAGGCTGAAGTATCTCCAGGGAAAATCCCGACAACCCACTCGTCAAAATGTAGGTCATAAAAAAGTCTGCCTGAGTAGAGAATAAAAGCACCAAAAAAATATTAGTAAAACATTTAGAATTTAAATTAACATGAACAGAAAAAATGAGAGGCCACTCACTTGAGCAGAGACAGCCATTGCAAGACGGCTCGGTACATCACCCGGGTTGATAAAAGTTTTCCCGATCTGATCAAGCAAAGACCCGGATAAAACACTCAAAAAGAAGACGTTGCCCATCAGAAAGTAAAAAACCATGTTGCTAGCCTTTTGTTCCTGTCGACTTCTTGAAACATAACCTGCTACTCTCGCCATTCCTTTCATGACGAAAGGAACGACATACACAAACCCACTAAGAATGACACTTGGAAGATAACCCGTAATAACAGAGCTCAATCCTGGTCTGTGGAAAATGAATATCTGAATTAATAAGAGAGCATGCACCAAAAATTAAAGCCAGATTTTACTTTTTTCGCCGAGTAAAAGGGAAAATTGCGTTAAAGGTAACAAAGTAATGTCAGATTGCTTAACCAATTTTGCTACCTAAGAAACAACCATCAAAGTTGCAAAGTTCTGAGTTAAGCTCATTCATCGAAGTTAACTGTTTTCTAGGTGACATACCATGAAAACGTCCACATGTTAAAAGTTACCAACACGTCCATTACCACATCCGTCATTTTAACTTTGCAACCCATCATACAACCTTAATTTTTTAAATCAATTTTTTTTACATTTGGTTACTGTTAATTCAGATCTTTTAAAATGTAACGTTTCCTCTGGCCTAAAGTTGACTACCTAATAAAAATGTTGATTCTTGAGGTACTTGCATGTACCAACCTGCTTATTTACTAATGATATAATAAGAAGATAAGACTCAAATATACATGGTATCAGTTAATTAGTCCTAATGAGAATGCACACGATAGACATAGGCACAAAAACTGGGGAACTTACATTAGTTGCACAGCCATGGCTGGAGGAAACCATTTCTTTAGTTTTTCAAATTGTGCTATTCCTTGAACTGCAGTTACAGGGATAGCAAAGAATATAGTGATAAGAACTTCTGTAACAAATACACCGGTCCTATAAAGAACCAAATGCCTATAAGGTATTGACAAATTGTTCCATAATACATCTCTCGGTTCTGGAGCCATCTGAGTGATCCATAGTAATGGATTTGGATGCTGTTGTGTTTGAGAAGCAAGTGCAGCATCCCAACGAGACCTAAATGTAACAAAAGCTACCGGCAACTCCTATACGGTACAATTAAGTGGTTATTACTCTAGTATGGTGATTTTTATATTCAAGTTAATGCAGAATGGTAAGTGTACCTGGAGATGCTTTTGTCTGTATAAAATCTGATACGAGTGATAAGCATGAGGATGATACTTAGAGAAGAAATGATCGACATTGCAACTAAGTGCTTTGTGTTCATCGCATAATGGAATTTGTCGAACAAGGACGGTGAATTGACTTGGTTGGTTTCTTAGGTTACGCAATTGCTGAACTCTTCTCGTAAGGACAGTCTTGTATTCCTAAAGATCACATGGGTAGGAGGTCACCTGTTATGAACTCACAAAATATATAACTGCGATAAACAATTAACTTTACAAATGCAGTACAAGATTGTAGACAATACTATTTCTATATGTATTTTTTAGCTCAGTAAAGCTTCAGCTATACATCTTTCTTTTAAAAGAGCATCGTATAGTAGACGATAGAGTAAGGAAGTTTGGGAGTAAGTGATGAGGAGAAAAACTACCTTATGCAGCAGATATATTCCCACAAAAGATATAAAGCACAACGATGCAAAATGCCCCCAAAGCCTATGAAACATAAGAACCGAATCAGTATATACACCTGTCTAAAAAATTACACCTAACAAGAGAAAATATCTAATCGTGCAGGAGGAAAAATTAGCCGATTATCCGTGATGCATAGGGAGCATGGCGATAAAGGATCAACCATAATGTATTCAAAGGGAATTACGAGGCCACAACTTAGAACATTTCGATGATTATACCTGTTGGATCCTCTAGGAATATTGGAAATGGTGAGGAAATCCATGGAACGATAGCGCGAAGATGGACCGGTGTAGACCGTACAGTTGAGTGGCAATAGAACCATCAATCCAACAGCAGAGCACACCACGAAAAACTTTATTCTGCCAAGTAAATTCACGCAAGATTTCAAACAAATGTAAAATTGATATTGAATAACATTTTTAATTTTCTATGATAATTTATTTTTTATAGAAGATGAAACATACATGGGAATAACTCTACCAAGAGGATAAAAAGCAACAATTCATATGAACATGTTGTGCGTGCATTCTTTTCACACAAGGATATCCCGTGTCTCAATATTTTTCTATGGGTTCTTAAGCATCTAGTTTATTTTTCACAACATTTGGAACATAACTATCCTTGTTAGTATTGTCGACTAACAACGTGGTTACTAGTGCGGAACAAATACGATCTCGAATGAACACACACAGGGACGGAGCCACTCTTGGAGTGGGGTATGCCATGACCAACCCAAAGCTCCCAATTACATGCATACTTCTTATGTTATTTTGGTATTTTGTTTCATACTATAAATGATTTGGCCTACCCACAAGACATTCAAACCATTTAATCCTTGAAGAGTTTACTTATTTTACATATACTTTCAGTAAATGTTTCTATAGCACTAGTACATCTGATCAGACTTAATTTATCAGGTTAACAAAACTAGCACAGTTTCATTCTACGGCATTTTTCAATGTTATGGTCTATAAAATTACAAATAAGTTCATATTGTTAATACAACAACCAATATAATAAGTTTTATGAACGTAATTAATTTTGTGAAGAATTATTTTGGCCCACCCAATATGAAAATCCTAGCTCCGTCACTGCACACACACAGAGCTTACTTTGTATCGACAGAAAAAGTAGGAAACAAGCACAAGAATATAACCCTAATCGAACGTTGATTAGGGTTATATTGCGTGCTTGTTCTTTTCAGTCGATTCATAAGTTGCAGTGGTGTGTCAAATTATTCACTTGATCGGTTATCCGTGTTCTAGCCTTCCAGATTGTTGTACGACTTTACAACATTACAACAATCCTAAGAGGTGTTTAACATAACCTTCTAAAAGTTATTATCATTTGAAGACGATTATAATTAGTTTAATGTGTATTAGTATAGTGACGACGATTTTGCTTTTGTGAATACTCATAGGGTTTTGTTTGGGATTGCTTCTTAGAACTGTTTATGCTATTTTGAAAGAAACACCCAACATGCAGATAACTAAAGAGATGTTTGAATGTTGGGAAATTTTGCACAAGGATTTAAGAGGTCAAATGATCTAAATCAAATAACCAAGTACCAGTAAGCAATGCTTACTAGAACCCTGAAGTAGTCAAACCCCATAAATTAGTCGCCGAAAAGTTCACAAAACATGGCTAACAAAAAACATGCATAAAATAATAAGCACATTTTTCAAGTGTTGGGCAATTTTGTTTATCCAACATAGCCTTATTTCACCGCAAATACACATCATGAGCATTTTTCTTCTATACAAATACTCAAAACTCGCTTTGTGTTGTGTTAAATGCCCCTAAAAGAATCAAGGATAGAGATCCTCTAAAGTTCAAACGAACTTTACCGGTAAAGTTCTCTCACAACATAAAGTGGGGTCTACGGAGGGACCCGCTTTACTTTATTAGTGTGAGGGAACTTTACCGGTAAAGTTCATTTGAACTTTAAAGGATCTCTATCCAAGAATCAAATAATGTTTCAGAGATAGTCACGTTAGCTTCACCATTAAATAAGTCATCATAAATCATAGGCAATTTATTCTATCAAACTACTTAAAATTGCTTATTTCTATTTTTTTCGTATCTATAACGAATAAACACATAATCAATTAAGGATTACTAAAAAAAACACCGGAATACATGTTATTTCATGTAAAACGGATGAGGTTTCTCCTATTCAGATTATCAGGGCGGGTTGAGTCTTTGACTCGCGTAGCCTAACCGAGGAGCCCCATCACCGTTTCCAACCCTTTCCTTGCCCCCACTAGGGCATTTGGTGAACTCTTAAATAATCTAAATTAATGAGGTGAAAACTTCGAGGGAAATTATTCTAAAAATCTAAGATCGCATAAAGTAGCGGATTCAGAAATATACACTTACCCTAATTTAAAGTATCTAACGAGAACAAGTGCATCAAGGCCACAGTTACTTAAAATATCATCCTCCGTAACTCTAATCGCATCACGTAACCACTCAAGAGACGGTAAAAACCGCCTATACGACCCTTCATACGCCACCGAAATCCCAAGCCCAATACGCCTAGAATAATAAATATTTGCATTTGCATGTTGTTTACGTAACACTGAATATAAACATAAGATTATTATTGCTAGACCAATATTGATTGACGCTGAAGCTATTAAGCTTTCTGGCGTCATTGTGACGGATCGGAGGATAGTTGTTGCAAGGTGTTAGTGATGTGTGTTTTTTGGTTGTTGCCACCTTTGTGGTACGTGGCGGGAGTTTAAGCTACTTGCGGGAATAATGGGTTTGGTCGTGTTCGAGTTTTGACTTTTTCTGTTTTAGAGATTTAGTTTTGTAAAAAGTAAAAGTGTTTTTTTTTTAAAGTAAAAGTTCAATAATGTTTTACATGAAAATGAATTATAAAAAAAATTATGTTTGATTAATACTTTTCAAATCATACATAAGTTAGAAAACTTATAGTAAATAATCAAACTTAGTGAGATGAAATAATAAATTTCTTTTAATTTATTATAAAATAGCTAAAAACAGAGCAAGTAAAAATAATACAGTAAATGATTATCCGCGAACATGAGTATAAAGTTTTCAGCGAAATTCAAGTTTGTCAATTTATGCGCATATTTTTATGTGTGTACATCTATGAAAGTATTTTAAAGGTAAAAAATGTTTTTGTGCGCTCACGTTTTTTTCTACTTTGGTAAATAGACTATGACAACAATCAATCATATTATCGATGGTTTTGGTTTGGTTTTTTCGTGGTATTCGATAGTTCAAGGGTTTTACTTTAAGCACTGAAGAACCAACTATGTAATAGTTACACCAAGAATTCAAATATTGTATACGTTATTAGTCTGATTCTTTGTACGGACTACCCGTAAGATAAGATAAAATTATATCCAATAGTGTTAAAAAAAAAGTGTAGAAGTTCATCAGAGAAACCACTTAAAAAAGCTTATTGACACCAAAAGGCATAAGCCAAAAAACACTGTCGTACATCCCATGTAGATGCCTTGGAAGTTACCCATCAACAATCTTTCATCTGACTTTGAATTCAAAACTAACTAACAGATAAGAATTCCAATATATAAATCCTTCAACTCTCCTAACTTACAGAAAATGTTTATAACTTGGCATTGATGATACCAAAAAACAATATCGCCATCCTTGATCTCTTAAAGACAATCTAGATGAAGACTCCTTCTATCGGTGGAAGATTAACGCTACTTAAATAGGTGTTGGGTTCTGTTAGCCTTATTTTTATATAAGTCGAATAAGAATGTTATTGGTCGTCTTAGTCGTAATTAGTGTTGTTATGTAATAGGCTAGTCGGGGTTAACGGACTTGGACTTTAAGCTAATATTGTCCATATTTCGGGCTCAAAGCCCAAAATAAGCCAAGCCCGGCCCAAGTAGTAAGCCCATATGCCATCTAGTAGGCTAAGGGTATAAATAGGACCCTCTCCACACATGAAGAAGGTGTTGGTTACATTTGTATGTGTTTCCTCCCAATCTAATATTTCTCTCTTTGTTTCTCTCTTTAGTTTCTCTCTCTACTTTTCTTCCTTTCTTTCTATGCTTATTTCGTGTCTTATGGCTTATTGGTAGTGCTTATTGTTGTGTTATGGATTAAGTATTTGAGATAACAAGTGGTATCATTCGCCAAGGGGGTTTTGGTGATTATTTTTTGTATTTTTTATGGTTCGTTTGGTTTGAACAAGACACAAAAGGGTTTCATTTTTGTGCGTTCAAAAACCATAAAGATCGGTACTTTCTTGCTTATCTATCTTAGTATAAGCTTGGTGTAAAAGGAAAACTTTGAAAAACTTCAAAAGATTTCACTTTTCTTATATTTTGTGGTTCGAAAATTTTGTGTTATAAGAATCTTGATTCAGAATTTTTTTGTGTTAAAAACCTCAAAGTTTGTGTTTTTATGCTTCTACTAGGCTTAGGATAGAAAGTTGTATAAGAAAAATCAATCAAAAACGTCAAAAAGTGTAATTTTAAGTGATTCAAAAGTTGTTTTTCCGGAAAATTTGAAGACAGCTGTTTATACGCTTGAAGACGGCGATTTATACATGATAGAAATCCGGCGATTTATACGTTTTGGGTATACGACGATTTATACGTGATAGAAATCCGGCGATTTATACGTTTTGGGTATACGGCGATTTATACGTCTCAAAGGGGGAGATTTATACCATTTTCGGTAAAATCACCAAAATTGAACCATTTTCAGTAAATTTCACCGAAATTGAACCATTTTTGGTAAATTTCACCGAAATTGAACTATTTTCGGTAAAATCCGAATTTAGCTAAAATCAATTTCGGTTAAGTCAAATTCGGTGAAATTCAAGTTGGACTTTTATTGCAACACTTCATTTGGACTTCAAAGAAACGTAAACAAACAATAATTTCCAATTTAACAATAGCTTCATTCTTCACGGTTTCTTCTTGATTCGTAAAATCCCGCGAAAGTTTCATTTCTTTTCTCGGTTTAATCAAGACTTGTAAAATCCCATGAACTTGAATTCCATAATAAACCACAACTCAATCACTTAATAAAACTTAAGATCTGATATCCATTCACAACATCAAAATGTCAAATACCAATACCAATTTGCAAACTCAAACATCAAATGCTCTTCACAATGCCATCATGAAAGCAGGTGGTAAAAACCGTCCACCAATGTTAGCACCTGGTAATTATATTCAGTAGAAATCCAGAATTAAAAGATACATCGACACCAAACCTAACAATGAACACATCCACTATTGTCTTTATAATCCACCTTACAACTTCAATTGGACTGAGAAGACTGTTCCAATTGCAGAAGGTAGTTTAGAAACCACTACAGAAGGGTACATGGAGAACTATAAGAATGTGTCACAAGACATAAGGAACCAATTGGATGATGAAGTTGAAGTTGTTCAGATAATTCTCACAGGGATAGATAATGATATCTACTCCACAGTTGATGCTTGTCCAAATGCATGCGAGATGTAGAAAGAAATTGAAAGGTTGAAACAAGGTGAATCGATCAATGTTCAAGATCTTGAAACCAATCTATATTGGGAGTATGAAAAATTCACATCACGGGATGGTGAATCACTTGAATCGTATTACTCAAGGTTTTACAAGATGATGAATGACCTTGTCAGAAATCAGTGTGATGTTACCAATCATCAAGTGAATATTCAGTTCCTACTTCAATTACAACCAGAATGGCAATGGTTTGTGACACTTGTTAAGCAAAGTCAAGAGTTGAAGACTGTCTTCTACCACAAACTTTATGACATCCTAAAGCAACACCAGAATGAAGTCAACGAGATAAGAGCTAAAAGACTAGCACGTACTGCTAATCCACTTGCACTTGTTGGTCAACAATAACCAGTTTACCATCCTCAAAACCATCCTAATCACTACACTCAAAATTCCTCAACCAGATCACAACAAGCTGCTACCAGAAACAGATGTAAAGCAATTGTCAACTCTCCTCCACCAACTTATGATCAAGAACCTGAAATGGTTACTGAAGATGATGCATTGTCAAAGGAAAAGGAGATTGATAAACTCATAAACTCATGTCTTTAATTTCTACTATCATTCAAGAAAATCTATCAAACTAACCAATAACAACATCAAAACTTCATCAAACACCGTAGAGCACATACAAGGATAATACTCAAGAATCAACAGAGGAAGATGGGTTAGGATAATCATAGGTAGTTAATGTTTGCTGAGGCTAGGAGAAATGTAAGGTACACAGGTGGTGCTGCAGTCTGGATTTTAGTGTTATAATTGCAGGAATATGTGGCATGTAGCAAACGGGAATGTCGAAACCGAAATGGGCAAAGGATGCAGCTTATCACAAAGAGAAGATGCTATTATTTAAGCAAGAGGAAGCTGGATTTTAGTTAAATGCAGAAAAAGCTGACTGGAGGGATGACACTGATGATGAACCTAACGATCAAGAATTAGAAGCACATTATATGTACATGGCACAGATTTAAGAGGTTACTCTAGATGCTGCTGACAATTCTAGACCCATCTTTGATACAAAGCCGTTGCAAAAGGACAAAATGATAATGATAACTATAATGTGTTTTCCAATGACAAAGAACATCCTAAGCAACCTAAATCTGTTATTGCCACATATCTGGAGGAACAAGGTGACACTAACATCACCATTGATTCATTAGATATGTGTAATAATGGAGAAACGATTGACCAGGATGATGATGATCTTGCTAGAGAACGTGATTTGCTTGCTTCTTTAATTGATAAACTAAAATGTGAAATTGATGATAGCAAAAACTGTAATAAATTTTTGGAATCATCAACCAAGGCTTTAGTTGATAAATTAAAAGGTGAAATTGAGGATTTCAAAACCAAAAATAAAAGTTTAGAATCATCAAATAACCATTTCAAAGAAGCAAACAATAAATTATTAGAGACTAATCAATTGATGTTCAAAGACCTTAGAAGTTCCAAGCTGGGAACTTGATAGGTATCATGAGTGTGAATTATGCGTTTTAAATAGGTGGCAATTGGATTGTTGCCAAAAGCTAAAGGGGATTGAATGGCATACAAATGGAATCTGAAAGTCATTTAATGAACATACTCGAAAGTTACAATGATTTAAATCAATAACGATTTTAGAAAACGAAAAAGGTGCGTATTGCACATCAAGAAACCATTCCCATAATGTCACAAGAAAAAAAAAGTCAAAAAATGTTTCACAAAACTCTTGAAGACAAGGAACTTGAAAGTCAATGTTTGGAAAATATCAATTAAAGTATTGGAATGATATTGTTTTACAAAACCGGTCAATTGTGCAAACGATGAATATGCTTAATAGTAATTGTAAAACAAGTTTTGGTTTAACTTGAGTTTCCTCAAGAAGCTCAAAGAGCGAATACTCGTTTATATGATATAGGTTGCTATAATGATAATCTTTCTTTAATGTTAGCTCTAAATCTGACAAAAAGATTCATCTTCCCAAGAAAAATTTCAATCAATATTAAGTGTTTTATCAAACCTTTTAATTATAAAAATGAATAATCTTTTATGATTTGTTCGTTCCACAACAGTGAAAAGTCGCTGAACAGAGATAATTTTAAGAAAGGCCAATAATGAGTTCATAACCTGTCCATGTATTAAAATTCAAAAGAGTCTTTTAATAAACAAACAACCTTGTTAGAAAAATGGATAGATAAATGTCGGGATTAAAAGACTTCATGATGATTTTAGAGTTACTGCTGCTCAGGTGTGTGTTAGTACTGCTAAGCATAAATTAATGTTGTTAGTAATCTTTATGAAAAAATATGCGAAGTGTTAGTATGGCTAGGTTTACTATTGCTAGTGTTAAGGTTATACTGTAGTGTTATATTTGTGCTGTTAATTACTTACTGCTGAGTAAAGATAGTATTGTCTAGAGATAAAGTTATTACTGCTAGTGTAACTTAGTAATGCTGATGAAGAATGAAGAAAATATTCTAAGTAGTTAATGCTGCTTGTGCTCAGTTAGTGCTACTGGTACAAAGTTACAACTGCTGACAAAGTTACAACTGCTGACAAAGTTACACCTACTGATAAAGTTACAACTGCTGAAAGATTACAACTGCTCAAGGATTAAGACTGCTAAAAAGATAAAGGTTGATTAAAGATCAAGAATACTTATGTGATAAGTATGAGATATTTTTGTAAAAGATACGTATATTGTTATTTGTTTAGAAGATCATGATAACCTTAAGAAAATATTGTAAGCCAGTTAGGACTCTTTGGTGTATAAAAGGAGGTCCTAGGGCATAGAGATAGAAATCATCTTTTCATTGTTCTGTCAATCTATTTGTAGCTTCAAGGTTTTGTAACCCTAACACTATTAAGAGTGTTCGTATTATATTGAGGTTAAAATTTTAGTAAACTGTTTGTTATTAATCTTATTCATTACTGTTTTATTGTAATTCTTCTTAGTATCATTGACTAGATTCCGCATAGTCTTTGATATTCACAATCAAAGTTTCTATCATAGTTGTTTTGGATTTATTCAATACAACTTAGTCTTATACAAGTTAAGCAAGATCTATTCTATTGGGATCAACACGTGGTATCAGAGCTTGTGAGAAGCTTTGAATAAGGAGAAATTTACTACACACAAGATCTACTTTTTCAAGAAGTAAATAGGAATCTCAAATTTACTCAAACATCAAGGCCTACCCTACTCCACCTAGTGAGTATGATATCTGGAGTATGAGGATGGTTAAGCAAGTAGTACCTACAGTGGCATTGATTTACAACTTTATGGGGATAGTAGAAAATGGTTAATGCACCCATAGTAACAAAAACTGTTGATGGTAAGGAGACTGTTATTCCTCCTATAAGTGTTGAAGAGAAGGCACAAAGAAGAACATAGTTGAAGGCAAGAAGCACTCTGTTGATGGCCTTACCTAATGAGCATCAATTAAGTTCAAACTTCATACAAGGTGCTAAAAAACACTGTTTGCAGGCTATAAGAACAGATTTGGAGGTAATACTACTACAAAGAAAGCTCAAAAAAATATTCTGAAGCAGCAATATGAAAACTTTGCTGCATCCAGCACAGAAGTGATTGAGCAAACCTATGAGAGGCTTCAAAAGCTAATTAGTCAACTGGAGATGCATGGTGAAGTTGTTCCTCAAGAAGACATCAATCAGAAGTTATTGAGAAGTTTATCACAAGAATGGACTATGCATATTATTGTGTGGAGGAACAAACCAAAGATTGAGACATTGAGTTTAGATAACCTCTTCAACAATCTAAAGGCTTATGAATCAGAGGTCAAGGGGACATCTAGCTCAACTACAAACTCACACAATGTAGCCTTTCTGTCCTCTAGCAGCACTAACAGTACAACTAGAGCAGTTAATACTACTCAGAGTGTTAATACTGCTAGCACTCATGGTGCTGCTGATAGCTCAACAACTATTGAAAATTTGAGTGATGTTGTGATTTATTCCTTCTTTGCTAGCCAACCAAGTATTCCACAGCTAGACAATGAAGATCTATAACAAATCAATCCTGATGATCTAGAAGAGATAGATTTGAGGTGGAACATTGCTATGCTGACTATAAGGGAAAGAAGATTCCTGAAGAATACTGGAAGGAAGTTGGACATGGCCAACAAAGAAAGAATTAGGTTTGATAAGTCCAAGGTGGAGTGTTTCAACTTCCACAAGAGAGGACACTTTGTAAGGGAGTGCAGGGCACCTAGGAATCAAGACAGCAGGAATAAGGAATGTTAATTTGATGATGGAAAAGTTGTTTAGAATGGAATTGAAGTTAATGCTAGTGATTCATAGTTAATGCTGCTAGGCATAAACTTACTACTGCTGGGGAAAATTAATGCTGCTAGGCATAAACTTACTACTGCTGGGGAAAGTTAATGCTGCTAGGCATAAACTTACTACTGCTGTTGAAAGTTAATGCTGTTAGGCATAAACTTACAACTGCTGGTGAACGTTAATGCTGTTGAGGGTATTTTCATAAATACTTCGATTAAGGGTTTCAATCACTCATTCAATCGATTTTAATCTTTCATATACTCTCTAATCATAAACCCTAACTCAATTTCATCATTCTTCATCAAAACCCAACACAATGTCGGATCTAAAGTTTGCTGATACTCACAATTTAGTTGCGTTTTTGGAGAAACCCACTGAAAGTGAAGGGTTTGAGGAGATAGTTGATTTTCTGAATGCAAACCCTATCAAATATGCTTTAACCGTCAATCCTACAATCTATTGTTCATGTGTTAAACAGTTCTGGGATACTGTCAAAGCAAAAACGGTTAATGGGGAAGTACAATTGCAAGCCCTAGTGGATAAGAAGAAGGTGATTATAACTGAATCCACAATAAGGAGAGATCTTCAACTGGAAGATGCTAATGGTGTTGATTGTCTGCCAAATGCTGCAATTTTTGAACAGCTTACACTCATGGGGTATGAAAAACTTTCTCAGAAGCTTACATTTTACAAGGCATTCTTTTCTCCTCAATGGAAGTTTTTAATTCATACAATTTTGCAATGCCTAAGTGCTAAGACTACTGCATGGAATGAATTTAGTAGCACTATGGCCTCTGCAATAATTTGCTTAGCCACAAACCAAAAATTTAACTTTTCCAAGTATATCTTTGATAATATGGTGAAGAATGTTGATAGTATGGTAAAATTCTGGATGTATCTAAGATTCGTACAAGTATTTGTGAATAAACAAGTTGGGGATATGTCACATCAGAAAAGGATTTATGTTACCCCCTCTCATACTAAGAAGATATTTGGGAACATGAAGAGGGAAGGGAAAGGTTTTTCTGGAAGAGTTACCCCTTTATTTCAAACTATGATGGTTCAAGCTCATGAAGAAATGGGTGAAGGTTAAGAAATACCAACTGATCCCCATCAGAGGAAGCAAAAATCTAGGAAGTCTAAGAAAAAGAACACTAAGGTTCCTTAGCCTAGTGGTTCTACAGATAATGTACCAGATGAAAATGTACCTACAACTTCTAATGATCCACTGCTCAGTGGTGTAGATAGACTAAAACTTACTGAATTGATGGACTTATGTACCAACTTACAAAAGAAGCTTCTTGAATTGGAAAAGGCCAAGACTGCTCAAGATAGTGAAATTGCTAGTCTAAAGAAGAAGGTCAAGAAGCTAGAGAGGAGGAATAAGTCAAGAACTCCAGGGCTCAAAAGGTTAAGGAAGGTTGGTTCAGCTAGAAGGGTAGAATCCTCTGATGACGCTAGTTTGGGTAATCAGGAGGATGCATCCAAACAGGGGAGGAAAATAGCTGATATTGATACTGATGCAGAGGTTACATTGATTGATGAGACTCAGGGAAGGAATAATGATAACCTAATGTTTGATACAAGCCATGCTAATATTCTTCTGCCTGATTGGAAGCGCTGCGGGAAGACCTTTACATGTTTGATCGATTTAGATGTATGGGAATTAAATCGACAGACCACTATGCAAAATTTTATTAACATAAGTGGCTCGGAACAACAAACGTGATGAGGGAAATACGGTAAATTAGAAACAAACTCATCTAGCAGAGAAGAATCGACTTTGAAGAGTCATTGTGCTCCAGTACCTCGATTAGAAGTTTTTTCGGTATTCTTTGCTTAGCAGCACACAAGTCATTCCCCTTCTAGTTAGATACTAAAGACAACTTTTCTTAATGTAACTCCTGAAGGAACAAGTGTACGTCATTAGCTAGATGGATTATTTCGGTAGAGACCCACAACAATCCTAATAAAGTCTACTGTCTCCCCCCCCCCCCCCCCCCCCCCCCCCCCCCCCCCCCCCTCCCAAAAAGCAGTATTATGGACTCAAATAACTCCAAGGGCGTGGTATAGGAACTCTCCAACTTCCTGTAGCTAAAGGGTATCTCTAACGTTCCTATTGAATCCAACTTTGTTCATTACTAAAAAGGGGGATGACATATTGCTTTGCCAAATTTATAGTTGAATGACATTATTTTTGAGGTTCTACAAACCAAAAACTTTCTAAACAGTTTTGAAAAATTTAATGCACAATACAAGTCGACATGTCCTATGAATTGGGGAGCTGAATTCGTTTTATGAATTCAATCTCACCAATCCCCACGTGGTATCTGTTTAAACCAAGCTAAGGATGCTCAACAATACTTAAAAAGCCATGTAGGACTCATGTGATAGCGTTGGTACTCTAAATGGCTACTAACCCCTAGATGCTGACTTGAGTGAACTCCTATTGTACCAAACGAAGTATCGTAGCATGGTCGGAGGGCACTCATGTACTTAACCTCAAGTAGACCAGGATATGTACAATGCAACATTATATATGTACTCGTCTCAAGCGAGACCAACTGAAAAGCACTCCAGGAGTTAAACCATCTTCCCTTAAGAATACCATTAACATGGGACTCTAGTATCCGAAGGACACCGGCTTTAATCTAACTGCTTTTTCAGATTCAGATCATGCAGGTTGTCTTGATACACGTAAAAGCACATCTAGTGGTATACAATTTCTAGGTGGTGATAAGCTAGTCAGCTGGTCGTCAAAGAAGTAGGACTGCACTTCAATGTCTTCAGCAGAAGCCAAGTATGTGTCTCTATATGCGTGCTACGCTCAAGTTCTATGGTTGAGAACTCAGCTCATAGATTATGGCTTCTACTTTGACAAAATACCTATGTATTGTGATTCAAAGGCAGCCATAGCCATCTCGTACAATCCAGTCCAGCATTCCCGCACCAATCACATTGATGTCAGATATCACTTCATAAAGGAACAAGTTGAAGAGGGTATTGTTGAATTATTTATTGTGTCGTTGTGTGGTGTTAATTTTATGATTCAAGTTTTAAATTTATATTTTGCCGACTTAACCAAAAACAACACTTTAACGGGCAGAGTACCATGTCGATGGTAATTTTGTGATAAGTAGGGTGTCGATCACTAAGAGCGAGAAACACTTTGAATTTATTAATACTTTGGTTTTTCTAATCTATGCTAAACCTATGTTAATCCTAAATCTAATGGATAAAGGGGGTTTTTAGTCTGAGAGACTGGCCGGGTTTTGCGATGACTAAAATCAATTCAAGACACTAAAACACACGTAAGCAAATTAACAGAAGATAAAAGAGCGGTCTATCCAAATATAAGAAAACTGTATTAGCCATTATTAATCCGATGAGAACGTTGGTTTGTTTATTTAGTGGAATGATTTCTTATCTCGAGGCGGCATATCATTCTTAAGACTTAGGCGGTACTTCTTCTTAAGACCTAGATACGTAGAATTCTGTCACAATTAAATGCATCCACATAAAGCATCCTTATTTGCCGATTATAATCTATCTTAGGGATTAAAGCAATGGTGATCTTGTTAAACCCTAGCTCATGGAGACTTTAACCACTTACTACTTAACGGCTCTTTATATACTAGTAGCCTATTGTCTGAGTCCTTACCAATGGAATAAGAATGTACTCATTGATCCTAGGGCCACCTGCTGGTCCAACTAAGCTCACTAAACTAAAGGCAAAGATAGGCCAATATTTGTGATCCTATGATTCTAGATATATAAATTTCAATATGGAGAGCTATCTGGGACTCTTAGCCTACGCCCAAACAACACTGAAGTTGCAGCGCATTAAATATGTAGGACTAGACCCAGTTGAATGATAGGTCACATACTTAAGCAC
>BQNB010066142.1:10275-34674 GCA_026074375.1 Tanacetum coccineum
TGTGTTCTTCTTAATACTTGTGTTAAGATTCCGCATTAACACTTGATATTCATAATCAGTGTCTCTCACATAGTTGATTTGGTTTTATTCAAGTTAGCTATTGTCTTACAAATGCTATATAGATCCAACACAAGGACCTGCAAAGTCAAAGAGGTTGTTGTAACTGGTATCTTAACGATTTATTTTACTTTTGTGAGTGATGTTAGACAAAGTTGTAATGTACGGTAATTTAGCCAACCATTGTTTTGTAGCCAATTAAAAGCATTCATTTCTATCTTTTCGGACTCTTTATGTGATCTACATGTTCGTATTTTATTATCAAAGTATTGTAGTAGACAAAGAGACAATGCTAACTAATCAGGTTATTTAGGTGTAGGTTTTGGTCATTTTTATGTTATGTAGACTTTTTTTTTGAAAACATGTATGTTTGGATGATTTAAATTTATGGAATATTTGTCTTGTCACATATATGTTCTTGTTTAAGTTTTATTTGATCAACTTGTTTTTATATATTTGTTTCAGTGGAGATGGCTCAATCATAAGAACAACGGTGATGAAGATGATCAACCAATACACTTGTGTTTTTAGAAGTCGTGCATATATGTTATTAAAAGTACTGCACATATGTTTTAATGAATTTGACATGAAAGCCCAGCGTGCACATATGTTCTTGCAAGGGTACTCATATGTGCTAATAAATTTGAAGAGAAAGTGAAGCGTGCATGTATGTTTTTTAAGCGTGCACGTATGTTTTTGCATATATGTTCTCGAAGAGTTCACGCATGTTATTTCAAGAGTGCACATTTATATTTAACAATATACATTTGTATTTGAATTGTATTTCATTTGATATCAAATTTTGTGTACTGTATTTATATTTATGTTTTTGCTTTCTTATAAATTTAGAGATTAAATGTACATATTTATGTTTTCTGTATAAAATTTTGAAATAATGCACACTAGAAACATATGTGCAATTATCATTTTAAGAAAAAAAAAACAAGTTTCATGGCTAATTGTATTAAAGAAAAAAAAAAACATGCACTTTATTTTTTTTAACTTGTATGCAAAAAACATATATGAATTTCTATAATATTTAAATTGAACATAATATAAATTAACTATATAATAACTACCAAATTTATGTAACTATATAATAAACTACTCTAACATGCTAAAAATAAAATATAAATTGAACATAAGATAAATTAAAAGAGACAATAAAAAAGGTATTAAAGTGCTTCGTACCCTATGCCAACAATGGCGTTTTCTTGGAAAACGCGACGGGATGGCGCCATCCTCATATCGTCCTTTGTGTCGTCTCGTCATGAGTCGTCGTTGTCAGCCGAGTGCTCATGTATTTCACTTTTTTTTTCTTTTTTCTTTTTGTGTATTGTGTTTGTGTTTTATCTGGTCCATGGTTGCACGACGACACCACATAAATGTGGTGTTATAAATGGAGGGGTGTTTTTGTGTTGTGATGGAATTTGTGGTTATGATAAAAAAATGATGAGGTGACATCAAATTTCCTCATGGCACCAGCATGACAGCTTGAGGGTACGTAATGATCTTATAAGTCACCAAATAAGATTAAGAAAAGATGATGAAATAAGACCCATTTCATAAGCTCAATCAAATTTCTTGAAAAAAAATTCCACAAGATCGTGTATGTTGGTGCATGAAAAAGTTGTAAAGGAAGTTTTTCTAAAAGTGGATAGTTTTGCCAAAAAAATTATGAAAAAAAACGTTTGTGCATTAAATCGTTTTTTGTGCATCAAAAATTCGTTTTTGTACCCAACTTCTTTTGACTTTTTGAATCAAAATTTTATTGCGCATCAAACTATTGTATAACAATGTCGAAAAATTTGTGCATCAAATTTCCTTTTTTGCGCTTACCACAAGATCGTGTATGTTGGTGCATGAAAATGTTGTGAAGGAAGTTTTTTAAAAAGTGGATTAGTTTTGCCGAAAAAAATTATGAAAAAAAACGTTTTTTGTGCATTTAAATCGGTTTTTTTGTGTTCAAAAATTCTTTTTTTGTATCCCAAACTTCTTTTGACTTTTTGCATAAAATTTTATTGCGCATCAAACTATTAAACAAGTCGAAAAATTTGTGCATCAAAATTTCTTTTTTTGGCGACATTAAAAATCGTATAAACTCAAAATTAGAAAAACTTCTTTTACAAAAGTTTTATGCATCCAAATACTAATTTAATGGAATTTTTTTGGGAATTTTTCGAGGAAGTTTTTTTAAAAAAGTTTTCTATTTTTATCCTTCTCACGAATATTTGTCTTTTTATTTTACCTTCATCTAATGGTCCAGATTCATTTTTAAGAGTTGTATAAGTTTCTGCACATAAAATGAGTTCTCAATATACTTCCCTATATATATATATTATATATATATATATATATATATATTAATATATATATATATATATATATATATATATATTATATATATATATTATATATATTGAGAATCATTTTAGTGCAGGTACTTTACAAAACTATTCTTGGACCAATCAGACAATTTAATAAATTGTTTTCTATTTATTTAATTCAATTTATTATCTAGGGATATTTTGAGTATTTTAGATAAACTAGTTTTTTGTAAAATTTGAAATCCCTATCATAAATTGACACGATTAATTAATGATATTGAATTGTATTGATTGTAACCTCTCTAAAATAAAAGGGATACCATTTATTCTTTCATTATTAATGATATTGATTGTATTCCATTATTTATTTGTTGTTCTCTTTAAATTAAGTGATGCAATTGATTATCTGATAATAAATTATACCATTTATTTTTTTATTTTAGTTGATAATAAATGACACGATTTACATACATGTTTTATAATAGTTGTTTCAATTAAAAAGTGTTTTTTTAAAACATGTATGTACTTTAATTTAGATACATGTATGTTTTTTATGAAACATGTATATTTTTTCATTTTAGAACATATTTGTTCTTTTTAATTATGAAACATGAATGGTTTATAATGAGTATTAGCATTAATGTTTTATTTGTGAAACATTTATGTTTTATTTGTGAAACATGTATGTTTTTTTTATTTTGGAACATATTTGTTCTTTTTTTGTATAAATCTCCATATTTTTTTATAAATCTTCTTAAAATAAATGACAATGTTTATTTGTATGATTATATATCTAGATTTAGATTACACTCTGAAACTCCCTAAATAAAAATTATACAATTTATTTGAATCTCTCTAATTAAAATTATAAAGGATTGTTTAATATTTTTGGTAATAAATGATAATGATTGTTTCATTTTGAAAAATTCCAATATAAATGATATTGATTTGTTTTCATTATTTGAGAAGTTGTTACGATTACACCTTTTGTAATTATGTTTAATAACGATTATACCACTTATCTATACATTTTCCAGCCAATTTTAATTTCAATATTACATAAATGCCATCATGCATTAATGGACTATTTTTTTAGAACGACAAAAACTATTATAAACCTACTTGCAAGAAGCTGAAAAAGAATTACAAGAGATAAATTGGGGTTGGTTTTTTGGCCCCAAATACTCCAACGTATCCCAACTAAAAGTACAATTACATCTAGAAAGGCTCCAAGTGAAAAGAATCCAGAGCAATTACAATATCGTCAAAAATACATCTTTCGAGGGCTTCGACGAGATGAAGAGCAACTGATTACGAAATCTTCCATTCGCTCTCACCAAGTTATATAAAGAAAACTCTTCCAGCAAATCTTTAACTTAGAGCTTAATTGAATGAAATTGAACCAATTTAAGCCAATTCAGCATTATGAACCTCAAGGGGCGTCCATGATAGATTCCACCTGCGGCATACGAGCTTGACGATTATCCGTTAGCCAATCTGTAACCTAAAGAAACAAGTGCAGAGGAATTCTTCCTGAGCAGAGGAGCCAAGGGGACATAAAGATCAGAAACTTGGACACCACGTTGTTTGTAAATTGGATCGAGGAGTAGGCAACGGATCCAAAATCCTTCCAAGCAAATACATATTATTTTTATTGGAACATATTTTAACCCATTGAGTAGCAGTAGGGGCTTTCGGCTCAAGAAACATTCATCAAGAAGAATGAAGAACATCTTTGACCCGAAAAAACACACTTCCCCATTAAACCCCAACCCATCTATCCCATTTCCATATTAGACAACAATGTCCTTCAATATATGTTTGAGAAGAGCCTAATTGAGAAGATTCACCCCTCCTTAAACAGAAAGACGAAGAGAAGAGGTAACCGAGGATTGTAGTTTATCAGCCACCGTACCTACAATCTTTATTAATTCCAAAGCATAAATTCGTGGAAACATAACACGAAGTTGCCGGTCACCAATCCAAACTTCATTCCAAAATGCGTTGTGCGCAAACCATTACCCATACGAATATGACAGTGAGAAAGCAGGTCCAACCTCGAATCTTTTAAGGCATATGCCACCTCCCAAATATAATGGATATTCCAATGTCGAGTAACGAAACAGAGATAATTTATATAATGAGGAGCCATGCATAGACATGATGAGACGACACCACAATGAATTATCCCGTGATATGAATCTCCAAACCCATTTGAAAAGGAGCGCCCTATTTAAAGCATAAAAACTTGAGACACCTAAACCTCCATACTTCTTGGTCGCAAGTACCTTGACCATTTGATCCACACTATTTTCCTCTCGTCGCATTTGAACACCATTGAAATAATTTATACGTATGGACATCCACGTTTCTGTAACACCGAACTAGGGAACCTTATCGATGGACATATCAGTATAAATAGGTGTCGAACCCCAAGAACCCGACTTTAAAGAGTAAGCCTTCCTCCAAAGGATAAAGATTTGAATGTTTCCAATTAGATGGTCGAGCTTAAGTTTACCAACGTATGTCCCAGTGCCTGAAAAGTTAAAGCTATTACCTCCAACCATCACCCCTAAGTATTTAAAAGGGTTTTTCATAGTCGAACAAGCAATATATTAAGCTTTTGCAGCATTAACATCTCACTTCGTAATCCCGACTCCAAGAATGTGACTTTCTTTAGATTGATCGAAGAGGCCGAACAACAAAGAAAAACAATATGAAAGAATGTGAGTATACCAGATAGAATTAGCAATAGTTTCAACTACCAATAAAGACCGCATCATCCGCTTAAAAAAGATGGGAAAATATTAAGAGACGAACACAATTTTGATGCCTCTTTATAATTCCCTCCTTGATGGCCCTAGATAACGAATGATGATGAGACTCCCTAATTAAGATAAAAAGGATATGGGCCTCAATATGATCTCCTCTGTTCCAACCCACATTGAATTTGGAATTCGGACATTGGAACCATTAAGGAGGACCGAAGCCATTACCAGATAGAGTGTAAGCACCCCGAATCCAAGAAACACCCATTTAGAACGAAACCAAAGCTTAAGCACATCTTCTAAATAAATCCCACCTTATCGAATCATAAGCCTTGGCAAAATCAACTTTAAACACCATGGCTTGTTGTTTCTTATGCTTGCACCAAGAAAGTAATTCGTTTATAATAAACGGGCCATCAAGAATTTGCCTATTAAGAAGAAACGCCGTTTGAACATACGATATAAGACCGTGATGATCGACGAAAGTCGAGTGGTCTAAATATTTTGGTGACAACCTGGTAATAGGCTCGCGATAAGCTAATTGGTACGATAATATTTACGAACTTAGGATCATGGTTTTCGGAATGTGGATACATATGAAAGAGGAGTTACATCCTCTGAAATGAACTATGATCGACAAAACCATTCCACAGAACACAAAAAATCAGATCCTAAAGTGTCCCAGAACTTTCAAAAACTCAAAAAGTGAACCCGTCTGGTCCAGGAGATTTATTCTCTCCACAGCCCCACACAGCATTACGCACTTCAACTCTGGAGATCAGACTCTCCAACATGTAAACTGACCAGAAGACAATCGATATAGGGAAGGTATTTTAAGTTACATCTGTTGGCAGCCGGGTCTCGAAACCGATGGCAAGATGCAAACGAATTCTTCCTTTGACACGACAGGGATATCCACCCTTTCGCATCAACCAATAACCCTTTAATAGCAAATTCGCTCGTTTTACGATTTATGTATTCCATGAAAAAATTTTGAGTTATCATCGCCCTCAATAGCCCACTGAATCTTAGCCTTTGATATAGTCTACGAGCTGTCAGAAGACTTAATATCATGTAATTTTTTGTAATAAATCTACCCGGGTCAGAGAAATTTCATCATTTACCCCCCTTGATCATACTTTGTCAAAGATGACAAGTTGGAACGGAGATCCACAAGACGACAGATTTGATTCTTTTTGCAATTCATTAACCAATGGAACGTATCTCACTTTTTCAGGATTTGTAATTTCTTCTTGAATCGATCCATCTTTTTTATTATCTTCAAGATCTATATGATTTCCAAGTTCCGACACATTTGATCAAAGCCCTGTAATCAAACCAAGAGTGGTTAAACACGAAAAGGGGAAGGCCCATAATCGTGACCACTTCCGAAGTAAGATTGGTCTATGATCCGAGACGGTGCCTAGCAAGGACAAATCCCCGAGAGATGATGGGATAAAGAGAGAAAACCTATCCGAAACATGTAAAAAACGTTCTATTTACTATCATTTTTTTAGCCGATGAAGAGACTAAAGTAAAAGAGTTCCCCTTTTCCAATTGGAATTTTCAACGAGCCCCGTGTTTGGATATAAAATATTAAATTCATTCGCACCTTGCGACCTTGTACATGAACCCAAACGCTCTCCATCGCATTAAATTCATTAAATCGCCTATACCATACAAATGACCATCCCAACGGCTGATAAGGGACGAAATGTAGCTCCATAGCGAACGCTTGCTAGTGATAGACTGAGGGGCATATATAGACACCACAAGTAACTTCGCCTGATTAGAAACCTATGACCCATATAAAGCAACAAAATTGTCCGAGACAACATGATGCTCTTTACGGAAAACACTTGAATCCCATAACTTATTGAAATACCACCTGAATTCCAACTGTTCGCTAATTGTATACTCGAACATATTGTACCCCATAACACTTTAACTTCCATATCAGAAATACAATCACTTGGTTTCCTTGAACATAAAGGAAATTCACCCTTTGTTTGTGTTATTGTTTTAACTCCTTAATCCATTCATTTCTTAGCCTTGGATCCTAGGCCCTTTGATCGTTTAGAGATAAAACAATTCATTGAACCATCGTGAGCTCTTGTGATCCAATAATTTTATGCCATGTCATTTCATACATCCTTACCATAGTGAACCCATAGATTGGCCAACTTTAAATCATATCGTCTATAACTCTAATATCGAGCCACCTGCTTTTTTTTTAGAATTTTTTCGATACTGGGAGGAAACTATGATCATTTAAGGGGTTGGCATCCTCCAAAATGCGAGAACTGAGACCTTCTGAGCTATTTATAGATAAGAATTTTCCAATACCTTGAACCCTCCTGCTGCAATCCAACTGTTGGAATTATCTCTCAGGTGTAAATTCCAGATGGGAAAGGATACTTGAGTCCAAAGCAGAATTTTGCCTCGCACTTTGTCACGTTTATAAGAAGATTGTAAAGGTTTAAATGGAGCGCTAGAATTTTATCCTTCTCGTTGGGTTAAGATTATGAGTATGTTCAAGCCCCAAAGAAATCAGCTCTTTCACAAAAACTTGGTATCAGGACACACCTTCAATATCACTTTCGATGTCCAAGTTCATTGCTTACTAATGTCAATCAATTTATATCATTCGCACCGTTTACTGGAATCGTCCTCAGAATAATCATCAACTTCTTTATTATCATTTAACGTCGGAGACCAGACGGATAACTCCTTAGCTCTTATAATAAAATTATTGCCTTCAAACAAGAATCTTGGAATTTCTAAGAATATGAGTCCTCAAGTTTCGTTTTAATACAGATACGTTTATCGAGCAAAACTATTCCTCCTTTTGTTATCTTCAAGTTCTATCACCTCACCCCCAACGGGACCCAATCTTAGAGAAAGTAGGTCTCCCTCTATATCAATCAAAACAATCCGCTCCCTAGATACAAAATCCGGCTGGGCCTTACATAATTGACTAAACCAAGACGCACACCACCCCCCCCCCCCCCCCCCCCCCCCCCCCCCCCCCCCCTACATGTTTTAGAAATTCATTTTGGTCTGGGACGTTGATGTAAGCTCAATCATAACCCATAGGCCGCCCAATACGCAAGCCTCACATGCTGGAAAACCCTCATTCGATAAAAAAAATGCTTAAGTTATAATTGAAGAAAAATCTTGACTTCCCCCTTAAACAAAAATGTTTATCAAGGTTACGTTCACACACACATTCTCATCCAGACCATTGGAAGGAGACGAGGCTATATGATTAAAATTATTTAGGGTTACCTTTTAAAACCGAAGAAAGGAAGAAAAATGAAGAAGCCCTTATAGCAGCAGGATGATCTAATGGTCTAGATTGAGTTAAATAGTTCTGTAAGTTATGCACATGAAATGAGTTCTTAATATAATGAGTTCTGCACTTAGTCGTAGGGTTTTCATATAAGCATATGTTTAAACTAGTTATGGTAGAAATCCAACTTTTTATTAGTGCTAATAAATTATGTAAAGTTAGATCATCTCTAATTCTAAAGATTTTGTGTAATTCTCTTGTTCTTTGAGAAGTACACATGCTAAGCTAGGCTAGTGAAAGATTTAATCACATGCTAAGCTAACACTACGTGATTTAGGTAAATCTTTCACCCATTCCTGTCTCATTTTTAATTCTTAAAAAGTGTATTTGTTTAACCTTTTCATAACCCTTTTGAAAAGTGATTAATAATACATATTTGGTGATAGATTTTTGAGATTTACTTACTAACAAATAAGCAAAACTGTGTTACTCTGAATATAGCATTTAACAATAGATAATCATTGTATTTATATTATAATAATTCTAATGCAAAGATTAAACATGCTTTTATGCCAACTCTACTAAGATGGTATTTCAGTCACAATGTAATCTACAAATATAAGTAAATGTGTATGCCAATGCTCATAAATATCATTCCCAAGTGAAAACAATTAGAAAAGTTAAAAAGGCATGGGCTCAAAACTACATACTCATTATACTTACATATGTAGATCGGAAAATATTTAAAGTATAACCAATTGAATTTTGAGCCAATAACATCATAAATACCGAATAATAATTAAAAGTTCACATACATCAAATAGTTGCATCTTATTTATACACACATTGTACCTACTTTTTTTCTTACCATTTTGCTTTGCTACAACCAATTCTTCATCTTTCTTTTATTCATTTTCCTTCCATGCTACAGCCACTGAACCCCTATATACCCCTTAATCACGACCATTATTCCTATTATTATCATAACAATGTTGAGAAGAACAAACAAAAACTAAGTCATTGACGTTAAGTTGGTACCTACTTATGTCGTGGTCTTGCCATTCTTCCTGTGAGTTTTGCTCATCCAGTGCACAGTGTGTCATTCCAACACTTCATATTCTTTATAATCATCAAACACAAAGTTTGAAAAATGAGAAGTAAAATAAATCCAACAATTTGCTTTATTTTGATACTGAAAATGTGGGAGTGGTCATATATCATGAGTTTTAATGTAACTAAAATATAAAGTGTAGTCAAACCGAGCACTCATCTCTTCCACCACAACCATCGGAATGGCTACTTCAGCTCCTGATATAGTCTCATCATTGATAAACACAGAAATATTAACCATCATTTTAGGTGTGTTACCATTGAATATTGAAGCAAAAAATGTAGCAACATTGTCCAGGCTATTAGTACAGCTAATGCTATCATGAGTCAAACCCTGTCAACCAAACCAGTAGCTATACTCGCATAATTAGAAGCATTAGAACCTGATTTAGACATACCAGTGCAACAATTCACAGCCACATTCATAATATAACCATGAGTACCCGGCTGGAACGATCCTAAGAACTTAGGACATGTAGTACTAGGCTGTCCATCACCATTAAACCAGCCCCATTATTACTCGAACCATCATCTTCCTTCACAGACATGGAATGACCCATACCAGCATCCACATGGATAGTATTAACATTAATATCAGTAGCAATTAAAGGCAGAACACCCTCGACGCTCCAAACAGATGCAGGAACCACCATAGCTCCACCCTCGTTGATCACTACAAATGCAACATAAAGAAAATTAATTAAACACCAAACTTATCAAGCCAAACACAAAAACCCCAACCTATAACATAACCAATTACAAACAAACACATATTGGAAAATACACACATCACCTACATCAGTAGCTCTACCATGAACTGCCATTGTCAAAAATTCTTTGAATCAAATTTCTTGATCAATCTTAGGATTTTATGTTCGACATAAGCCACACCATTAACTACCAAACATCAAAACACGCACAAACAACAACCCGTAAATCTATATTTAAAATAGGTATATGTACACCACAGATGGAATCAGTGGTGCTGTAGGGAAGATGAGAGCCACGGTGGTCGGAGGAGTAGATCTAAGCAGTGGCCAGAAGAGGAGGATCGGTTGGGTTTTTTTAATGTGTGTGTTTTTGTGGGTGTAAAAGATTTTGGTGATATGTTTTTGGTTTGTGTGTATTATAAGTCTTTAGATAAGATTGAGTGGTTAAAAATTATGTCTTACACTATTCATAGACCGTAGAAGAACATGGCCATTTCCCCTGAGAAATGTTAGATGTTAAATATATCAATTGGCCAGCTTGGTATGAATTGCAATGTGCATTCATTTAGCTTCTGTTAGTTTGTTTGGATTAGCAGTGTATTCCTGTAGCTGACTACACAAATCTCAACTATCGACGTAATAGATACGCTACGTATCAGTGTGTTAAAACCACCCCTCTCTCTAGCCCTCTCTCACACTCTATGTCACAGAGCGCGTAACACGCGCACTCTCCTTCCACACATCTAAGGGAGACCATTGAAAATGGTAGATGTTAAATAATCAATTGGCCAGCTTGGCGCGCACTAGACGCACACATACTGGAGCCAACTGTCGCGCGCGATCAGTTCGCCTTTCTGTTAGTCACTAGTAGTCAGAGCGGCCTTCTATAGCAGGACACTCAGCGTAGCTTCTATGGACATCAACATAGCGAGGAAGAATGGAGTACTAGCGAGCAAGCGTCTATCTGACCAGCACTTTCTGCATTTTAGAATTCCATTGTATATATCTATTTTCTAGTATTTTAATAATATTCACACTTTCCCCGAAGAAAAGTTTGATCTCTGACTCTCGAAAGATACGTCTTTACGTATCTAGTTAACTCTTATTTGTATAGTTTTAATCTTTTATCATGCAATTCCCTATCCAACAACGAGAAGATGCAAGAAATGACTGAATTACCCTTTGACATCCTCAATGTGATATTTATACTCTTAGCGACGACATCTACTAATGGAGCTAGAGATCTTGTACGAATCAGTACAACGTAAGTATTCACACCTTAATTATTTCTTATTTTTTTATAAAATTATTTGGATTGCTTTAATGAGTAATTTCTTTGCAAACTTTGTGCAGGTGTAAGAAACTTAAACAACATGCTGGACAAACCTCTGTATTGAGGGTTGTAAGTTTTCAAGGTTTGACGAATGGTTACATAAAGCATCTTCATTCAAGAGATTTGATTTTCCGATGTGGGCAACTTGGAAATCAGGGTGCTGAGTGCATTTTTGGGAAGGTATCCATTTTGTTAATATTTTATTTGTTGATTGTAAAATATAATTGATCAATATTTAATTTTGTTTTTTGATTTATGAATTATTTTAAACACTTGTGTATGATACAGGTAACTTTTAAATTGTTTAACCTGGTTTTGTTTTTAGCTATTTTGTTTATTTATTTTAGATGCTTGACTTTTTAGTACTTAAATTTAAACTCAATCTAACCTATTTTTATATGTATAGGTACAAATAAAATTGATTTAATGTATAATTTTCTATCATTTAATCTTAGGTTGATAGACTGACTAATGACGATCTAATACACTATGGGTGCATGTTTTGCAGGTTTTTCTAACACATCTCCCCTTTTGGCGTATGATTTCATCAAAGGAACCAACCCGTGATGAAAATGGGTCGTATGTTAGTGGGCCCCTACAACACCCAAGACTTGTGAGATCATTCATCCGTCTTGCCAGCCAGAAAGACATTAATATAAAAATATTTATAGCTTTGAACTGATACTTTCTCTCATTTGTTGGATCTGAAGAGTATAATGCAATTGAGATGTTTGGTGTTGTCCGGAATATGTTCTCTAATAAGCTCAAAAGGTTTGATGCAGCTCATCGTGAGGCGGTGATTGTTAAACTTGATAACCTTTTCCCCTTAGAATCATGTGTGAGTCTTGTGTGTGGTTTGCGGCTTTAAGAAAGAAGATTAAATAAGTCGGTTGCTATAAGTTAGTCATTTGTTGATCAGTTGCTTTATGTTGGATTAAATGAAAAGATTAATTTGAATCCTTGTGCCTTTTCATTTGTTAAAAAAGGCACAAGGATTCAAATTAATCTTTTCATTTAATCCAACATAAAGCAACTGATCAACAAATGACTAACTTATAGCAACTGACTTATTTAATCTTCTTTCATAAAGCTGCAAACCATACACAAGTCTCGCACATGATTCTAGGGGAAGAGTTTATCAAGTTTAACAATCACTGTCTCACGATGAGTTGCATCAAACCTTTTGAGCTTATTAGAGAACATATTCCGGACAACAACAAACACCCCAATTGCATTATACTCTTCAGATCCAGCAAATGAGAGAAAGTATCTCTTCAAAGCTATAAATATTTTTATATTAATGTCTTTCCGGCTGGCAAAACGGATGAATGATCTCACAAGTCTTGGGTGTTGTAGGGGCCCACTAACATACGACCCATTTTCATCACAGGTTGGTTCCTTTGATGAAATCATATGCCGAAAGGGGAGATGTGTTAGAAAAACCTGCAAAACATGCACCCATAGTGTATTAGATCAACCTAAGATTAAATGATAGAAAATTATACATCCAATCAATTTTATTTGTACCTATACATATAAAAATAGGTCTTGAGTTTAAATTTAAGTACTAAAAAGTCAAGCATCTAAAATAAATAAACAAAATAGCTAAAAACAAAACCAGGTTAAACAATTTAAAAGTTAGCTGTATCATACACAAGTGTTTAGAATAATTCATAAATCAAAAAACAAAATTAAATATTGATCAATTATATTTTACAATCAACAATAAAATATTAACAAAATGGATATCTTCCCCAAAATGCACTCAGCACCCTGATTTCCATGTTAAGCACATCGGAAAATCAAATCTCTTGAATGAAGATGCTTTATGTAACCATCCGTCAAACCTTGAAAACTTACTACCCTCAATACAGAGGTTTGTCCAGCATGTTGTTTAAGTTTCTTACACCAGCACAAAGTTTGCAAAGAAATTACTGATTAAAGCAATCTAAATAATATTAAAAAAGAAAAAGAAATAATTAAGGTGTGAATACTTACGTTGTACTGATTCGTACAAGATCTCTAGCTCCATTAGTAGATGTCGTCACTAACATTATAAATATCACATTGAGGATGCCGAAGGGTAATTCAGTCATTTCTTGCATCTTCTCGTTGTTGGATTGGGAATTGCATGATAAAAGATTAAAACTATACAAATAAGCTTAAATAGATTACTAAATACGCTATCTTTACGAGAGTCAGAATCAAACTTTTCTTCCGGGGAAAGGGTGAATATATATTACTTCAAAAAGATATATACATGGAATTCAAAAGAAAAGAAGGACATTCTATACTATCACAAAGATGCTAATGACAATACACTGCTAATCCAAACAAACTAACAGAAGCTAAATCACTTGCAATAATACAAGTGGCATTGATAGATTTAACATTCTAACATTTCTCAGGGAATTGGCCATGTTTCTTCTAAGTTAAGAATAGTGATGAAATATTTTTTAACAAATCAATCTTATCTAAAAGATTATAATTACACAAACCAAAAAATTCACCAAATCTTTTACACCCACAAAAACACACAATTAAAAACCCATACTATCCTCCTCTGATTCTTACTCCTCGACAGTGGCTTCATCTTCTACAGCACCATGGATTTCATTCGTGGTGTACATATACCTATTTTAAATATAGATTTACGGGTTGTTGTTTGTGCGTGTTTTGATGTTTGGTAGTTAATGGTGTGACTTATGTCGAACAAAAAATCCTAAGATTGATCAAGAAATTTTTGACAATGGCAGTTCATGGTAGAGGTACTGATGTAGGTGATGTGTGTATTTTCCAATATGTGTTTGTTTGTAATTGGTTATGTTATAGGTTGGGGTTTTTGTGTTTGGCTTGATAAGTTTGGTGTTTAATTAATTTTCTTTATGATACGTTTGTAGTGATCAACGATGGTGGAGCTATGGTGGTTCGCATCTGTTTGGAGCGTCGAGGGTGTTCTGCCTTTAATTGCTACTGATATTAATGTTAATACTATCCATGTGGATGCTGGTATGGGTCATTCCATGTCTGTGAAGGAAGATGATGGTTCGAGTAATAATGGGGCTGGTTTAATGGTGATGGACATCCTAGTACTACATGTCCTAAGTTCTTAGGATCGTTCCAGCCGGGTACTCATGGTTATATTATGAATGTGGTTGTGAATTGTTG
Organism: Tanacetum coccineum; assembly: GCA_026074375.1. Taxonomy (NCBI): domain Eukaryota; kingdom Viridiplantae; phylum Streptophyta; class Magnoliopsida; order Asterales; family Asteraceae; genus Tanacetum; species Tanacetum coccineum. The sequence goes on from BQNB010066142.1 coordinate 25,041, forward strand.
CACTGGTTCTAATGCTTCTAATTCTGCGAGTATAGCTACAGGTTTGGTTGACAGGTTCTGGTATGACTCATGATAGCATTAGCTGTACTAATAGCCTGGACAATGTTGCTACATTTTTTGCTTCAATATTCAATGGTAACGCACCTAAAATGATGGTTGATATTTCTGTGTTTATCAATGATGAGACTATATCAGGAGCTGAAGTAGCATCCCGATGGCTGTGGTAGAAGAGATGAGTGCTCGGTTTGACTACACTTTATATTTTAGTTACATTAAAACTCATGATATATGACCACTCCCACATTTTCAGTATCAAAATAAAGCAAATTGTTGGATTTATTTTACTTCTCATTTTTCAAACGATGATTATGAAGAATATGAAGTGTTGGAATGACACACTGCGTAGTAGATGAGCAAAACTCACAGGAAGAATGGCAAGACCACGACATGAGTAGGTACCAACTTAACGTCAATGACTTAGTTTTTGTTTGTTCTTCTCAACATTGTTATGATAATAACAGGAATAATGGTCGCGATTAAGGAGTATATAGGGTTGAGTGGCTGTAGCTTGGAAGGAAAATGAATAAAAGAAAGATGAAGAATTGGTTGTAGCAAAGCAAAATGGTAAGAAAAAAAAAGTAGGTACCATGAGTGTATAAATAAGATGCAACTATTTGATGTATGTGAACTTTTAGTTATTATTCAGTATTTATGATGTTATTGGCTCAAAATTCGATTGGTTATACTTTAAATGTTTTCCGATCTACATATGTAAGTATAATGAGTATGTAGTTTTAAGCCCGTGCCTTGTTAACTTTTCTAATTGTTTTCACTTGGGAATGATATTTATGAGCATTGGCATACACATTTACTTATATTTGTATATTACATTGTGATTGAAATACCATCTTAGTAGAGTTGTCATAAAAGCATGTTTAATCTTTGCATTAGAATTGTTATAATATAAATACAATGATTATCTATTGTTAAATGCTATATTCAGATCTATTGTTTTAAAATTTGCTATAATTTCGGAGTACTCAACGGTTATTTGCTATATTTGTTAATAAGAGAGAAAAGCTCAAAAAATTTATCATCGATATGTATTAGTAAACAAACTTTATCGAGGGTTATGAAAGGTATAAACTCGAAATTCACTTTTGTTAGAATAAAAAAGTGGAGACAGGATATGAGGGTGAAAGAATTTACCTTAATGGGCTCAGTTGTCCACCTGTTAGCATGTGATGAGTATATCATTTCGAACTAGCCTAGTTAAGCTTGTGTTAAGCTTCTCAAAGGAAACAGAGAAGATATTACACAAAAATCTTTAGAAATTATGGTGATGATTTGCTTTACATAATTTATTTAGCTGCACTAATAAAAAGTTGGATTTCTACCATAACTAGTTTAAACATATGCTTATATGAAAACCTACTGACTAATAATATATGGGCCAATCCTTCTTGCATAAGCGGTTACAACCTCACTTTAATAGTCAAACAGAAAAACTAAGAGGCGTCATTAGAGAAGGAACACAAATAAATTAATCATCTAAATATAGAAAACAATCCAAGTCTAAGAAAGTGGGACTAACCTGGAGAAATGGTGAATGTTGGAGGCGCCTGGGAGATTCCGATAAAACGATGTAACCCCTTTATGCAATATAGGGTTGGAAAATTACTTTTTGTTGAATGGTGTTTATTATAATGGGCTGGCCCTTTCTATATATGGGCCCTGCCCATTACGGCTAATTCAAGCATTTCATAAATTAACCATATATTTTAGGAGAAGTTAACTTGTTCAAGCATTTACACACCAAACTTTGCATACATCTTTCGTGTTCTTTTTCCAGTTTTAAATAATGACAAAAGGTTAAACGAAGCAACTATTTATGAAACTTACCCCTTGGAGTGAAAGTCAACAATGTTCATGCTCTGCAATTGTTGCAAAATGTGGCGAGCAATACCACCACTAGCCTTGCAGAAGTGAGGTGGGGCACTACCGTTCCTCTTGCTTCCACCATAGCTTCTCTGAAAAGAACCAACACCAAGTCCTCCCCTCAAGTAGATCTTCCTTGCCATGGATGCTAACATTTCAAACATTTTAGATCAGCATCGAAAATAGCTTTCAATAAGTAAAATCGGTCTGCAGAACGATAAGACGGAGTTCCCTCCAATTTAGACAACTGATCCTAATAACCTAATATCTAAAAAAACTATCATTAGGTAAAAGCTATCATGATAATGCGATTATCATAACAATAAGACGGAGTTCCCTCCAATTCAGATAACTGAAGAACATAGTTTTTTTGGGCGAGTAGGTGCATCTATCCAATTCCATGAAGTCCAATAATCAGCTTTTCAAGTTATATATAGTGTACAGAATTTCAAAAAAAAAAGTATCTACAAGCACACACGGGGTAGCAAGTGAGGTACTCCGTCCAGTTTTATACTTAATAGTATTGCTTTTAAAAACTTGGTATTGAATGATTCAATGCTTCATACACTTTATATTCATCCGCGACAATGACTGTCCTATTCATATAAGTTAAAGAGGGTGAGACGAAATCTGATATCTTAGGGCCAACTACAGTACGATGGATCCTTCCACACTTTTTTGTTCAGATTTTTTTGAATTTATAAGCAACTAGTGTAAATAAAGCCTATCGTAAAATATATAAAAATAACTAAAAACCATCTGAATACGTTTAGTTTGACTCCTTTCCTTAGCTAATTTTTGTGATATTACCACTTTAACCCATTAGCTGCAATAGATACCCAGAATCTGCGACAAGTTATTTACCTTTTGAATACTTATCCTACGCATATATCAGAAAGAATATAAGAAGTAAGCGGTGAATACTTACATAGCAGACTTCCCTAGAAGACGTGGCACTCTTTGATTACCATAAGATGTCAGAAATGCCACAAAAATCTCCGTCTACCCAACGCCTTAAACATGACGTTATAACTACTTCACTCATTTATTCGGCTCTCCTTCGCCCATTCGAAAACCGTAACTGTATTTTCACCATCTAATCCACCTCTATTCATCACCTTACTAACTACTTCACCAAACTCACTCTCCTCGATATCGGACAAAGCCGCGGTTAACGCGCGCTTAACCGCGGACAAGTTTCTGAACAAACACACACTCAGGTGATACTAATGATGATAATAAGCCCGTGGACTTTAGAGTTGGCTTTAAGGGAGTGAATTGGTGACGTATAGGTAATAGGAGAGAGGTGGTTTAGGATGGTGTGTTCGTTAGGCGTTGAGTTTTGAGGGTTAGGGTTTTGTGTGTGTGAATGACTGTGTGTTTTGATGAAATTGAGGGAAATGAAATGATATTAAAGGGTTTTTGATGCATCGGGATTTGGGCTAAGCAAAACAAACCAAAAACCAAATCGAACCATTCAGACCGACTATGGCTTGTTGGGCTAAGCAAAACATACGAAAAACCAAACCGAACCGAAAAACCAAATCGAACTGTTGAGACCAAAAATGAACCGACCATATTTGGTTTGGTTTTGGGTTCCATATATTTATGATTTTTAGTTTCCGTTTCGGTTGAGCTAGAGCCAAATCCGAGAAAAAACTCTTGCACCGTATAAACCAAGATGAATAGAACGGACCGACAAAAAATCGAACCGAACCAGACCGAGTCACTTCGGTTCGGTTCTCGATTCATGTCTTTCACAAAAACGGTTTTCGGTACACGTCAGTCTTGACCCGCAACTCGATATGATTGTCTCTGATAAGTCATGAGGTTTCAATCTACCATCACAGACTCAAACTAAGTAAAGTCCTCATTTGTCAAAAGTTTGCGTGAGCACTTGAAGATTGTTTTCACAAAAGCATATGTGGAATTAACCCTGGGAATTTACGTATTTTAGAGTGATTTATAGGCATTCTCACTCATGCATGGTTAGAAACCAGTACTACAAAACCCATGTCCAACTAGGCCCTTCTCGGTAGCAACTAGACGCGATGAAAGGTTAACTCGTAGTGCTATTTTTCGTAAACATATCAAATTTTCGTAAACATATGTCTATGAAAATTGCTTAATTTATCCGTTAATACGCGTAAAAGAGACTTAATTTTTCTTTTCTTTTATTTTCTTTTGTCTTTCGCCAGTGAGATCACTTATCGTCGCTTTTCGACAACCATACTCAACATCTCATATCAATGCGGAAGACCAAGTAGTCAAACCTTTTTTAGGAAGGGCTTTCGTAAAAAGATCAGTCAATTGGTAATCAGTCATGACAAAATATAACTCAATTGTACCATTTTCGACGTGCTATTTCAAAAAATGATAGTGAACCACAATGTGTAACCCTTGCACTTTTCTGGAATCTATATGTTCTAAATTAGTCCATTGACTTTTTGACTTTTGTCATTACCGTTAGAACAAGTTAGCATGTTGACGGTGGTGAATCAATGTTTATCTTGCTGATCTTATCTATGTGTTGCTTGTGTTAATCCTTTTTAGAGGATTTTATCTATTTTGATCATGTTTCGGGAGGGTTGTCCCGTAATTAGCTTGAAATATCTATAACGAGTCTCATCACGTCCGTTAATGTTCAAATCGAATCTAAGAAAGTTTAACTATAAAAGGTGTCGTGTGAATATTCTAAGTTCATGTAAAAGTATTTTCGAGTTCATTAAAAATACTAAGAACTTTCGGGTCGCATTTTAAACCACGGGTTATGATCGTTAAGTAACCCGACAAAGGTCGAAAGGCACCTAGGATTCCTCTAGATGCCTTGAACGAATTTAGACCACCAAGGGGACACCAAGACTTCATTTTAAGGGTTTTATCCAACCTTAGTACTATATCTTGTCTTATACCCTTCCAAAACACACACACACACACACATCACCACAACATTTAAAAAATAAAGACAAATCACCTCCTCTTTCTCCCTGGCTATTCGAACAACAACACACACCAAACAGATCCATTTTTCAAGTTTTGAACAAGAACATGAAGGTTTAAGTCATCCGGGTTGATTCCAATAGGCGTAGGTTCATAAAACAATGTTTGGGTTGTCGGTTTCGTGTTTATCTCACTTTCAAAACCCATTTTGTAAGTTGTCTTTTCCTTAAATATTCTTGTACTTTTAGTGTTCTTATGATGGATAGATGTTAGTTGTACGATGCGTTTTCTAAAAATCAAAGGCGAAAATCTATGAAACACTAAAGGCACGTTTGGGTCGAACAAGAAATAAAAAGGGAACAAAGGGTTTATCATTTTTATATCGTGGTTGTGATGGTTGAAAAACATTTATATGCTAAGTAGATTATTTAAAGTCTAGCTTAAAAATAAGCAATATTCAGCTTATTTTGTACTTATGAGTTTCAGTTAGAAAATAGGTTATAAGGAAAATGGTTTTGATTATTTACCTATGGTATCTTATTTTTGCGAGCTTATTTTGATAGCCTATTATGATATCTAAGAAACTACGTAGCTTATTAGCTTATTAGAAAGCTTATTATTCTTGTTTGGAGCTTATGGTGCTCACGGCCCAGTAAGGCCCAATAAGCCGCGGCTTATTGTGAACCTTATTGTGGACCTTATTGTGGTCCGACTGATTTTTGTGACTTTTGGTTATACCTTAGTATGATATTTAACGTTTTGGAAATAAGCTACGAATAGCTTATTTTCGGCTTAAAAAGGCCATTACCCAATAAGACAAGCCAAACCTTGGCTTGGTCTTGGTCCGTGAGTCTTGGTTTGCGTTGTGGTTTATTTCTCGGACTTATATTTGGTATTATATTTGATATTGGACCTAAATCGGATCTTAGAACTTAAAAATAACGCTTGGGACCTCTATTGGGCCTTAAGGCCCAATAAGTGAAAACTAGTCGTTTTACGTGTTTAAAACGGACTTTTGAAAGTAATACATACTTATATAATTTCATGTATGTGAATTAGTCGTTTGAGGAAACATGTTTTGATAAACGTTGCGAAATATAGATTTTTGGCATCTTGTCGGAAAATGGTGAAATTTGGGGAAAAAATGTTTGAAAGTGAGGTTTGAAACCTTAGAAAACGTTGTGTAAACGAACGGGTAATGCCGAAATTTCGTAAAGATCCTATACTTAGATTTTTACTCAAAACTTACTTTTACGACAAAATAATAAAATATTATTATAAGTCGACTAAAAAACGAAAAATATATATTTTACAATTATAAAATATGAAACTTCTCCCAAGATCGTTTAAGTATGAAAAAAAACGTCCTTTTCTTATAACTAAACATATCATTAAAGAACTCTAAGGTAACCGTGAAAGGACGAAAGCCGAAGAATAACCTAAGATATCTATTCTCTTATATTTGATTCTTCATTAAATTACAAGTACCTATATATAATCATGGGGCCCTGAAGTATTTACCAACACGTGATACCCCCACAGCACACGGGGGGGGTGGAGGCATGTGAACGCTAAAACCCTCACCAGTTGGAGTGGAAGGTTTATCCCTACATCAAATTGGTTACTATGGGCTGTTCCTACAATACCATATGGCGCTTTTTAAAACCCAGAAGGTGACCATTTCTTATCATTGATACAGGTTGCGGGGATTCACTCTTTTTTCCTAGGAGCTGGACATTTATTACCAGAAAGTATTTCTTTCTTGGAGTAAGTGAATTAAATTGATGCCAAAATAAAAAGGGAAAAAAAAAAAGAAATGGCGAGTCCGTTGGAGTGTTTAACGGGAGCCTTTAAGCTCTAAATCACGCCTTGCTTTTTCAAATGTTATTGGTGTTTTTTGTCTTCAGCGGTCCGTTCATTGGTACAGATGTTATTCATCTATCCATGAGTACCAATGTCTCACTTGACAACTCTTTCAGGTCCTCTCTCAATGGGTCCCAGCACTTGATTGGGATCCTTAATAGCCGGCTATCTAAAATTTGAAGGTAATAGACTTATTGGGATAAGATTGCAAAATGTTAAAGGCAACCGTTCTCTCTACTCAAATTTGGTCATGATAAATGGTTTGACGAACATATGTTCTTAAGATAATGTTCCCTAGACTTTTCTAGCTGGAAACACAGAAATGATATACTGGTAGCAAACAAACTTCAATGGTTCCCTATTTGGCTTTCCGTCTTATCAGAAGATCCCCAAATGGTATTGACAGATCATAGGGCAATTCTGAGGCTATGGTCGCATTCTACTTTAGGGGATCCTCAGTGATCTTCCTCTCTTGCGATCGCTGTGTCATGGAGTTTAAATGTGAGTATGTGTATTTTTATACTGTGAAATCGGCTAGGAGTGGTATTGAGTTCAAGTGCCCCTTCATCCATCCTAATCGAGTTGTCCAAAATTCTAGTAAACATATCCTATAAAGTGTAAACTTTTTTATGGCCAGTGTTCCTTGACAGGTTGCCTACTAGGCCTAACCTTGCGAAAAGAGGAGTAAATATTCCTATCTTTTTGTGTCCTAATTGCGGCACTGATATTGAATTCTCGAAACCATTTATTTTTGGCTGGCTCGATGGCGATAGATCGTCAAAGTGAATTGTTAGTGGAGGGAGAGGTGTCGCTGTGGAGAGAATGATCTTCGACAACTTTGTCTCTCAAACTTATCTTTGGGTGAAGAATATGTGTAGTAAATGTAATGTTTCTTGGGTAGCGTAGCTTAATGACCCGCTTAACTCTATTTCTATGTATTCCTTTAATTCGTCTAGCTTCTTGCTAGCTTTCTTAATAAAATTCCGCCATTCAAAAAAAAAAATTAAACTTGAAATATAAAAGATTAAAAGGTTATATTCTAAAAAGCAAAAAACTTAATAAAAGTCAAAATAATAAACATTACGAGATCAATTAATGGCAAAAAGTTTAAAACAATGCCTCAACTCAATCTCTCCAAACTGTTAAGTCGTTTTATCTTTATTTATCTAATGACAAACTAACAAGCAGGATTACCCACGCGTTGCTGCGGGTCGTTAATTTTTCGCGCTTTGTTGCAGGACATTATTATTTTTTTATTTTATTTTGTGCTAGTTTGTTTTTTTTCTTATATGTGTTGGGTTCATGTTTAAATGTTTCTTTTTTTTTTTGCTATACGGGTTTTTTTTGAAATATAATTTTATGGGATTACGTGTACTTTAAAAAGAATTGCGCGTTACTGCATGGCATTTTTTTATTGTATTTTGTGCGGGTTTATTTTTCGGTCTCATGTTTAAAAGCGCGGGTTTATTTTTGCGTTAAATTTATATTTTTATTTTTTATTTGTGCGGGTTTATTCTTTCGGTCTCATGTTTAATAGTTTGTTTTTTTATATGGGCTTATGTGTTGGGCCTCATGTCGCGGGTATTTTTTTATCTGAATAAATCAGTACTTTTGTAAAAAAAATCATATTTTGTGCCGAGGTTTTTTTTTTTTATATCACCTACGTGAAAAAATAAAACAGAAAAAAAAGTAAATGGGCCGGCCCAAGATGGGAGCACAATGGGCCGAACACTCTAGCGGGGACGACAAATACGTCGTCGTTTTGAATGTGTTTTGTGCAGGTTTATTTTTCGGTCTCATGTTTAAAACTACGGCTTTATTTTTGCATTAAATTTTTATTTTTTTTTTATTTTTTTTATTTGTGCGGGTTTATTCTTTCGGTCTCATGTTTAATAGTTTGTTTTTTTATATGGGCTTATGTGTTGAGTCTCATATCGCGGGTATTTTTTTATCTGAATAAATCAGTACTTTTGTAAAAAAAATCATATTTTGTGCCGAGGATTTTTTTTTTATATCACCTACGTGAAAAAATAAAACAGAAAAAAAAGTAAATGGGCCGGCCCAAGATGGGAGCCCAATGGGCCGAACACTCTAGCGGGGACGACAAATACGTCGTCGTTTTGAATGTGTTTTGTGCGGGTTTATTTTTCGGTCTCATGTTTAAAACTGCGGGTTTATTTTTGCGTTAAATTTTTATTTTTATTTTTATTTTTATTTTTTATTTGTGCGGGTTTATTCTTTCGGTCTCATGTTTAATAGTTTGTTTTTTTATATGGGCTTATGTGTTGAGTCTCATATCGCGGGTATTTTTTTATCTGAATAAATCAGTACTTTTGTAAAAAAAAATCATATTTTGTGCCGAGGATTTTTTTTTATATCACCTACGTGAAAAAATAAAACAGAAAAAAAAAAGTAAATGGACCGGCCCAATATGGGAGCCCAATGAGCCGAACACTCTAGCGGGGACGACAAATACGTCGTCGTTTTGAATGTGTTTTGATTATATAGATAATGAGACATCGATATATTTAATACTGAGATTTGGGCCTCAGCCCATGAAAAACAAATTATCACATTCGGTTATAATGTTTTATATACTATATATAGTGCTCATACAGTCATACTCAATCTGGTATACGATAATGCTAAATAACTCAATTATACACATGTATACTAGTTTTAATGCCCGTGCATGCACGGGGCTTAGACATTATGTTTTTTTTTTAAATATATGCATGATTTTTAATTTTTTCTGTTTTATAAGTTATGTTGTAGAGTATTATCGAAATTATATGAAGAGAATAGATTCATATCTTTTATATATTATATGAACTTGAGGATAATTAGTAATTTTTTTTTGATTTACCTGTTTTCTAACTCGACATTGTGGGCG
>BQNB010066143.1:0-17147 GCA_026074375.1 Tanacetum coccineum
GACCGTAAATGTTATCGATTTTCAGAAGACATACCATTAGTACCACTTATTATATTTTCTTATTTTTTAATTTTTTCTTTGGTGGTTTTTTTTAAATTTTATATTTTTGTATTTTGTTTTTATAAAAATTTGAAAAATGAAAAATCTTTTTGGTTTTTATGGTTTTAAAATATATATAAATATTATTCAGGATATTTAAACAGGTACCACTACTATTCATCAACTTCATCTGCCAATTGTTTCAGAGTCTCCGGCGTAAAACTTCGCATTCCCAGCTTGTTGATCAGAAATTCAATTCTATTTCGGCCAAGAGCTTTAGTGAAGATGTCTGCCAGTTGATACTCCGTATTGACAAAGTAAAGTTCGATCACCCCATTCTCAACATGCTCCTTGATAAAGTGAAATCTGATGTCTATATGCTTGGATCTGGAATGTTGAACGTTGTTGCAGCATAAGGCAATAACACTTTTGTTATCACAGTACATTGGAATTTTATTGAATCCATAGCCATAGTCGGTAAGCTGTGATCTCATCCAAAGGATTTGAGCACAACAACCAGACAAAGCAATATATTCAGCTTCCGTACTGGATATCGCAACGCTTTTCTGCCTTTTAGACGACCAACTAACAAGTCTATCACCCAAAAGTTGCATACTACCAGAAGTGCTACGGCGTGTATCTTGACAACCAGCATGATCCGCATCTGCAAATGCTGTTAGAGCAATCGAAGAATCCTTCGGGTACCATAGACCCCGGTGTACGGTTCCTTTTAGATATCGAAAGATCCTTTTTACCGCATTTAAGTGCTTTTCGGTAGGCCGAGCCTGATACCGGGCACACATGCATATAGCAAATTGTAGGTCAGGTCTACTGGCTGTAAGATAAAGGAGGGTGCCAATCATACCACGATAGTGTGATGGATCTACGGCTTTCCCTTCTTTATCCTCATCCAGTTTGGATTTCTCCACCATTGGAGTATCCACTGGGTCACAAGAGTCAAAACCGTATTTCTTTAAAGATTCAAGGGCATATTTTGACTGGTTAATAAAGATGCCTCTGGGACTTTGAGAAATCTGTAATCCTAAGAAAAATGAGATTTTGCCCATCATTGACATCTTAAATTTTGAACACATGATTTTAGAAAATAGATCACAAAGTTCAGGTGTAGATGCAGCAAAGATAATATCATCGACATAAATTTGTACCAGAAGTAATTCCTTGCCGTCTCTACGGATGAACAATGTAGGATCCACTGAGCCTTTGGAGAAGTCTTGGGATATCAAGAACGAAGACAACATATCATACCACGCGCGTGGAGCTTGTTTTCAAACCATAAAGAGCTTCTTTAAGCTTATACATGAGTGATTGGGGTTATCTTTATCCACGAACCCATCGCGACATTTAACATAAACCTCTTCTCGGCAATTACCATTCCAGAAACGTAGTCTTCAATATCCATTTGTTATACGGATCAGTTCATATGAAGCAGCAAACGCGAGAAAAAATCGTAATATCCTCTAAACTCTGCAACCGGAGCAAAAACTCTTCGAAAATCGATTTTCCTCCTCTTGAACGGTAACCACGGGCTACTAATCGAGCTTTATTCTTCAAAATTCCTCCTAGTTCGTCTAGTTTCACTTTGTAGATCCACTTTAAAGTAATCACCATAACTTTGTCTGGTCGGGGTACGAGCTCCCCAAACGTTAAGTAATTCGAACTCAATAAGTCTTCTTTTTTGCATTGATGTTAATCCAACATGCTTAGTAAAAGCATCTTTATACGTCTTGGGTTTCAACAGCAGTAACGTAAAGCATCATATTAACGGAAAGAGCTTGCTCATGGTAATTGCAGTCGATGGAAACCTGGTCTAGCAAGTTTCACCTAATATGTTTTTCCAAGTGTGATGATCCTTAGTCCATTGTGCTATTGTGTTTCAGAAATTTTGGTGATCAGGTGCACAATGGTATGAATGATACCCGATGATGAAGATGATCAGAATGGGTTTCTGGAATTGGAATACTAAAAGTACGGATCATTACCCATGATGTTGCAACTCAATATCATGATTATCTTCTCAACATCGTTCGAATGAACTGGAGGTTCAGTTTCGGGTGTTGTTTTGAGAATTTCATGGAGATGGTGCATCTTGTTCCAACTGTTAAGTTGATGAAGGTTAACCCGGTTGAGTCAGCAAGAACAGGATCAATTACTTCATAAATTGTCGCAATTCACTTCAGGAGTTGGATGATCAACACTAGCGAAGGATTGAGGAAATCGTCGAACAACGGTTGAACGCATATCCCAACAGTTTCGCGAAGGTGGTCAAAAACGGTGTGAAGGATTAGGTTTTGGCACGAGTCCTGAACTGATTGTTCATTAGAGTTCCATTTCATTGAAGTACGAGTTCCTGAACTGCTGTGTTCAGAAAGGCTATTGCAGTCAGCTCATCAAAGTCAAAACGTGAATGGTTTCAATTAATCGTCTGGTACGTCTGTGTAATTATCCGGAATGCTTTCTTCGTGGGTGCATAGCCAAGAAAATCCCTATATCGGCCTTCGGTTTTGTAACTTTCCCAAGTTCCGCAGCTATCATTCGTTGGGTAGCAGAGTGCAAACCAAATACAAGAAGATACGATAAGGAGACGGGAGTTTTTGTTGTGCAGAAGCTCTGTATGTGTTTTAAAAACCGGTCGACGGTGTATAATAGGTAACGATTTGGGTATAACAAGTTGTAGCAACCGCTTCCCGCCCATAGAAATAAAGGAGGCTTTTGCATAAATTAACATAGTGTGGGCTGCTTCAATAGTGTATACTATTTCGTCTTGTCAACTACACCGTTTTGCTGTAGTAGAGCGGGGCAACATAATGTTTCATGAGAGTTATTCCAACCTTCTCAAAATATTCACGCAATGTCTGATTAAGGAAACTCATTCTATTATCTTTTCTGAATAGCGCCGGACGGTTTTCCTTAAGTCGTACTTGGATCATCTTCAAAAAATTGATAATAAAAGCTAGAGCTTCATCTTTTGATCGCAAGCATTTTACCCATGTAAATCGAGAGTAATCGTCGACAATAACAAGGATGTACTTCTTTCCATTGACACTAGCGACACGCATTGGTCCACACAGATCCATGTGCAACAGATAGAGTTTTTCTTGATTGGTGTCCTTAGATTTGGGTTTGTGGGGTTTTTTCGTGCTCTTGCCTAATGCACATGCAGAACACAAATGGTCCTTTTCAAACTTAAGCTTAGGGAGACCTCGAACAAGACCATGTCTGGCAAGATGATTAATAGCTTCGAAGCTCAAATGAGAGAGACGACGATGCCATAACCAAGACTTGGTTTTAGAGGCCTTTAACAAGAGACAGATAGGAGAGGACGCCATCATATCCCCAAGAGAGAGTGTATAAAGATTGTCCCCTCGAGATCCAGTTAATAAATCAACACCTTCTAGATTGAGAATGTAGCAGGTGTGTTGACAAAACGCAACTTCGAGGTTGGAATCACAAAATTATCCCACAGAGAATAGATTATGCCCAAGTCCTTCAACGTAATAAACCCTTAAAATTGTAACATTCCCAGTCTGATAGTCTCCATAACCCATAATCTTCGCTACATGATCATTACCGAATTTGACTGTACCCAAGAACTTATTGACGAAATTGGTGAGCTGATAGCGATCTCCGGTCATATGCTTGGAGCAGAGGCCGAGTCGCAAAAACCAGATGTACAATTTTGGACGACATGCAATTCATCAAGAGAGAAGATGGAACAATTAGAAAAACTATGATCCCCGGGATTGACTTGGGTTCTAGAATTGTTAGCATGTTACATATTAAATATCCTTATAAATGTTAACAGGAACCAAGTTTTAGACTTCCTAGGTTCCTTGAGTAAACCAATGTGAGACGACAGGTTTAGAGGTGGTTTTATTATCTAGAAGCATGGATGATTCCTATGGTCACTTAAGTAGTTTGTGGTAATCCTAGTTAAAGGCAAACGCATTTCTACTAATAGTAAAGGTCCTGACTAGTAGGTCCCTCCAGAATATAATCCCATATTAGTAAAAGCATCTTCCTGTTGGTTTCTAAACTTTCCTCTTGAATTTTCTTAACAGATCTAGATTTAGCACGAGCATTCACAATTTTGATAAAAACAAGAACACACAAATCATGATATCAGAAAGCATGCAAACCATTAACAACTTAACCATTTAAAGCTCATAATTCCCGCATTAAAGCTTGGAATGCTGCACATGACAGTTCCTTTAGGTGCAACAACACAGTATTTATTTTTCAAACTAGATTTAACTTTCCTAGGGTGGGATTCTACTTTATTCTTCAAAGTACTACTTGGTGTTTGCTGAATCTTATCTTTCTTTGTTTTGCCTGAAGGTTGTGATCCGCTAGCACTAGTAGACTGTTTTTACTCCTGTAGAAGAACAACATAGGTTTGTTAGAATCTAGTTTGAGGTATGATGGGCTATTTTTTGTTTCTGAGGATGTGGCGGGCATCATGATCTAACTCTTTTGACTTTGTTCATCGGGGTCATATCCACTAATTGGTTCCTAGAACTTTTGATAACAACTAGGACAGGTTTACTGAATTTTAGAAAGCATCTCCTGAATTATTTTAGATTATTACTTACAGCAATTTCTAGAGTGGATCTAAGGGATAATTAGCTTTAATATGATCGACTAGATCCCTAAGAACAGCGGCTTCTTCCTGAGAATGCTTATATCGGCAAGTGAGCTTTCCTATTATTAACAATTTTGGTCGTTATTGGTATCCCACATTAACTTGATGCAACCTCTGGATTCACTAGGGTGGATTGAAACATAATGTGCAACTAGGGCTTTTCCTCCTTTAAGTTTCCTTAATATTCATCCTTAAGATGCTATTATTGCCAAACCTTCTTCCTGAAGACTAGCATTTAAATCAGAAATTTTTCCGCAGACTTATATTACTTATTAGATATATCATCACATTGTTTCTTTGATCGAATACGTGCTCACCGATTAATCGAGTCATAAAGTTGCTTATAGGTCTTTTTTGTAATGCTTATTCTCATCAATATTTTGTCACCCTATGATCCAATTCATATTATGGTTTCAATCTCTTCTAAGCTCCCTGTTTGATCTTATGCATTTTTCACTTAGAGATTAAATTCTCTCTTTTCAACTTCTTAATACCGTGTCTTTTCCTTGGGACTGAGCTTTTCAATTCATTTAATCAAACAATTAAACAAACATTGAACACTTTGATTTGAAACAGAGTTTCCCTTTGAAAAAATTTTCTGTTTAAGTTGAGTGTCAACTTCTAAAGAATGCAATTATTACAAGAATGTAAAACTTTTTGAACAGTTTATCATAAGTATTCTCTTTTAAAACAAAATCCGTTTAAAAGCTCAGTCCCTCAAGTATGAGAGACACTTTTGACATTCATAGCTCATTTCACAAGAATCATTCTCCACGGAAGTATTAACAAGTAAGTTCACAAAATCTTGCTCATACACTTGTTCCAAGAGGTCGTCAATATTTCCTTTCAAAAACTTGATTCATCTTAACTCAAATGTTTTGACCAATAACGATGTTGTTCCATAGCTCTGTTCCATTTTATAAAGACATTTTAGACTTCGGAAAGTTCATCAAACCAAATGTTGTTGAATTACTAAATAAGTATCCTCGGACTTTTACAAATGGTAATTAATATTTCATCCCAAAAACAAGCTTTTGTAGTTTCGAGAACCACCACGAACCCCAGTGATGTTTGTCCTTTCATGACTACCACATAAAAAGTTAGCGAAAGATGGTGTTTAAGTTTTACATCAAACTCGTGTTAACCATGCTGACTTTAGGAAGTTCTTTTGGAACCTCAACATTGGTGGGTCTAATAGAAAGTGTGGGTTCTGAAGAATTCACAGAATTCTGAGACCAAAAGGCTTGTTCAGCAGATAATTCAGTTTGTGGAACAAATCGTGTTGGAAAATCTTTATAAAGTTGGTTAAGAGCAGGCATAATCAATTGTGTTGGTATCAACTTGCTTTTCCTTTCCTAACATCAAATTATCCTTATGTTTTTAAAAGCATTTTGAACGACTCTCTTCAGCAAGAGCTAAGGACTCATCTGAGTCCAGGAAACTCAATAGGGAATAGTTTGAACAATAATAACACCACAATATAGCTTTGGTTTCGAGCTACTGAGCTTCCTGCAAGATAAAGGGATTTTGAAAACCTAGAGCTTGTTTATGGTATATCAATAAAAACTGAGGTTCGTCAACATGTGAACAGTTTGGCAGATTGTCTCTTTAAAAACAATATTATCTAGATGTTTGATCTGCTTTTCTAGAGCTAGTTTCTCTATTAATGTTCCTAGATTCTTCTTTCTTAAAATCATTTTTTAGAAGAGTAACCGTTTGTAATAAAGATTCCTTTTCTTTTATATGTTCTGAAAGAGTTTGTTTAAGAAGATCAATCTCTATAGACTGTCCACATGTGTCTAAAACGTTATCCTTACTCCTTAAGTCAACATTTTGTTCTTCTTTCAAAACTTTAACTTGTTCCTTATATCTTTCAAGCTCAGCAGTTAAGGTATCATTGAACACCCTATTTTTCCAGATTAGTCTTGGTACAATTAGCTACGTTGGTGTTTTTAACTGTTCAATAACAATAAATCAAATCATCTTGCTGTGCAGAGGAGTTAGACATTCTGAACAGTTTGCCTTGTTGTGATTCAATCACATACTGAGAATAAGGAATGATATATCTAACACATGGTATATTTACAGTCTCTGAATGATTCACAACATTTTGAATGTTGAAGAAGACGGCAATCACCTGTACAAGAATTGATTTACCACATTATTATTCATATTATCATGATTGTGTACCTCAGCAAGAGCATCTGAACCATAATGAGATAAATTCGCCATGAGAGAAACTTTGACAGAGTTGAGTTCGTCACAATCAGAGTCATATACATCTAAATCATCAGCTTGATAAGCAGCATTGTGAGTAATGACAGCCTGTGTGCCTTGACCTTCAGGAATATCGGGATCTGCCAAAAAAGCTAGTTCCTTCTCATTTAGAATTTGACTATGTGCTTGAGCTTGTACCAGCAACACTTTCTCCTTAAACCACGAATCATCCCTTTTTCTCTTTGGTTTGGTGCACTGTCTGGACATGTTATCTTCCCCTTTGCAGTTGTAACAAATAACTCGCCTCAGTTTTCCAGAATTGCTTTCCACCTTGCTCCTGGAGTGTATCTTTGAAGTACCAGCAGCAAAAGAATTTTGTCTCCCCTGAATTGGTTGTAGTGTCACTCTTCCATTATTGATGGTAGCTTGTTGCCTAGGGTTAGACGAGTTTCTTAGCTGATTATTGGTAGTGGGATAACGGGAGGTGACAACTGCAGTCAAAAACGACATCATGTTATTGATGGCATCAATGGGGATCATCACCTTGTCACTGGAAAACATTGGATACAATTAGACCTAGTCTTGTTGGGAAATTCAGATTGTTGGTTTAATTTAGGGGAGGATATTCTAATTGAGGGAATGGATGAAGATGGAGAATAAATGTTATGGTGGAATAGATGATTGACAATCATTAGATGGGTAAGTTACTGAGAAGAGTGTTGAATGATTGATGAGATGTTGAGTATTGTTTGATACTGATAAGGTAGAACCCATATTGTAGAGATGGATAAGTATGAGGCTGGATGGATGAATTTGAGTGGTGTTTGGTATGTGATTTGGATGAAGTTTGATAAGGTGATTGTTGTTATTATGGTGGATGCACTAAAACTAGAGGATCAGAGTTACGTTCATGCAACAAACGAACTTCATTTAAAACATGTCTTTCAAGTTGTTTCCAAGTAAGCATAAAGCTGATCAACATTGGAGTAAGCAAGTCTTTGACCAACATAACATCAGTAAACAAATTTACTCCATTCAATCAGGAAGTGTGTTTTAGAAACATGTATTAACTTGAAATTGCTCTAGTAGGCATCTTGTAGATGTTCATAACATTGAGTAGCAGTGTGAATCTCAAGTAGTACTCGTGAACTACTCTCCCTTTCTTGTAAGTGAACTTATAAATTCATCATACAACTTACATTCTCTTCTTACTTTGTTAACGACGTTCCCTGCATGAGCATGTTAATCTTCTCCCGCAAAGATACCTGGCTATACATGTCGAGCGTCACAAGAAGCAGAAATTTCTGTTGGAAGGCCTTGGAGAATGATATAAATTGCTATTATGTCCAGTGCCAGTCTGATGGCTTTGCAGGGGTGAGCTCAGTATATTCCTTAAGTCTTTGTTTACATCATCCACTGTGATTGATGGCCAACGAGGTGGAAAAAACCTTTCTCCAACGGAAGCAAGGATCATTCTACGAAGTGTCTAATCATCATATACAAGTTCCATTCCTGCTTTCCATGAATCATAACAAATGTTTTTTCAAGCAGCGTGGTTTATTGTCACCACCACGAGAGAAGTGAATTATCAGCATAAGAGTCTGTCATTGAGTAACGTGGTATCAAAAGATTACTATTTGATCAGATCGGGTGGTATAAAGAAATTAATGTTGAATGTGTGGTTTTTTGAGTCTTGAAATAATTCTTGAAACTAACACGGGATTTAAAAATCACGACAAAACCAGGAAAAAAAAGTTAATGTTGGTCAAACGCGGGAATTTACAATGTCAAGAGAAATAACCGAATAATTTAGAAATTTAGAAATTGAGTTTGTTATGTTGTTGGTTTAAAAGTTACTAGTTCGTTTGCACTTCATTCGGTTGTACAAGAAACTTTACTAGTCGGTAATCTTGTTCGTTCAAAAGTATAACTTAGTTTTGGTTGAAAACTAGTTCAGCTCCAAGAGAGAATACTATTTCGGTCTCAACAAGACAAAACTAGTTCCGGCTCACAAGAAAAAAACTAGTTCGGGCACAAGAAGAATACTAGTGTAGGGTTCTCTTCCTTAAGTAAACAGTATCTGTTTCCAATTAACTAAACTGGTTTGGGTTCACTCGTTCGGGTTTTAACTAGTCGGTTAACTAATGACAACTCATTCGTTCCAAAGACTTAAAATCAACAGTTCGTATCGCGTTCCAACTAAACTTACCTCGTTACCGGATTCTAACTAAAACCGAACTATCGTTTGGTTCCAACAACAGAAAAAACTATTTCGGATCAAAACTAAAATCACTAGTTCGATTCCAACTAATAACAACTCGTTCGGATTTCCAACTAAAACAACTCGTTCGGTTACAACCTAAAAAACCTCGGTGTCGGTTACAAAAAAAAACAACTAGATCGGTTCCACAGTTCGTTAACCTAGTATCGGTTAACTCGATCGAATCTTCTAGTTAGGTTCTAACAGACAAGACTAGTTCGGTTGGTAACTGAGAACGAAAACCACCAAATTTTTCAAAACTCCAAAAAGTCGACATTTTTAATATGTTTTTTTTGCAAAAAAATCTTGTTCAACTATTTTTACTAAACCCTAAGGAACAAGAAAAATGACAACTTTAAGGTTTTTAAAGCCAAAAATTAAATCAAGATTTGCTCTTGTAAAGGTTTTTGAACACAAATCAAAAGACAAACACAAAAACTAACAAACCACTCCATGGCGCTTTGATACGAATTGAAGAATAACTGTAAATCTTTGATATGTATGCAAGAAAGAGTTGGGTTGGAAAGTTTCTAGAGAGAGAAAGATGATAATATTATTATAACAACCAACCACCCTCTCCAAGGCATGGAGAGGGTATATATACTTCATACATGGCCGGCCATAGGCCTTAACGGTCTTTCCATGGGCCTTGGGCCAGACTAGCTTACTAGACTAATCATATAACAAACTAACGGGCTAAAGACCTATACAACTTAGAGTGACCGGTAACTTTTCTTGTTTCCAACACTTGTAGACATAATTACATATAGCATTTTTAGGGAGGTGGAAAAGTGGAGCCGGGCGTCGTTCGGCAAACGTCAAACTGTTCTCCGTCAAACGGGCAAATAGTCCAAATTTTTAGTTTATACGTTTTCAAACCTTTTTATCCATTTTATACGTTTTTTTAACGTTCCGTACGTTTTCATACTTGTTTGCATATTCATCTACAATCTCTTTTGCATACTTGATTTCGTAACTGTTTATATACTCATTACAAACTCAGTTAATTTACCTGTTGATTACAACTCGTGTTTTCTTGAATTATATCACACTCTTTCTACCTTATGGGTTAAGTATATAAAGCTGTTTATGAATACTATTGTTTATTTCTTCATTGGACACAAAAGTGTTTTTCCGGTTATTATCACCTGTTTGACAGTGTTGCCTAATGTAGCGATTAGAACCACTCTCTTGCCCTAAAACTATCGATTGATCCGATAATTAGGTATAAACCAAACTGGATTGTCTTAGTAATCGTGAAAATGGTTAATAAATAGATCTATTAGGACTAATTATCCCTATCCGGGTGAGTAGCGCTCACTACCCACGGGGCTCCCGATAAACGGATATATATCATGTCAAATCTCATTGGGTGTCTTGGTCAGACACCGGTAAGCATAATACACCTTGGACATATTATATGCTACACAAATTAGCTTCGGTGTCATGAGCTTAGCGCAATAGTAGATACTTTTTATGTGATATTGTATCTGTTATAGTAGTCACATCACTTTTAAAAATCTTGTGGTCCACACTACTTTGTTGAACATTACTGATTACTAAACACTTTTCATTATACTGTGGTGAAGCAGTAGACACTATACTTTTTCGGTTCTACATTTACACTTACATTGTTGGCGACTATTATAGGAATTGAAATGGTCATGCATACTTTATAAATCTTTTGATTTCAACGTTTGTAGTTACAAAAATCTATGAACTCACCAACTTTATGTTGACACTTTTAAGCATGTTTTTCCTTATGGTGAATTCGATTGCTGGGGCTTACTTTGATGAGCATTGGATCATAAAATGACAAGATATTCATTAATGGATTTCGTACTTACATACAAATGATCAAATCTCGTTGTAATTGGCTTTCAAAAGCTTTCATATGGTGATGCAATTATGGACAATGTTATATCAATTTCAAGAAAATCAACGAGATTACTTTTCAAAAGACACATTTAGAGGTCGTTCTCTTGTATCTTGTGTTGTTGTATTATGAAGTAACACTCCCAGATTCTCATTCCACTGCGACCCAAATTTGGGGGTGTTACAATTATTATTATGAACAAGTAGCACCTGTGCAAATTTTAAACACATATACAAAATACTAATCCTATGAGCTAAACAGTAGGCCCATACTTTACTGTAAGCATCGAATTGGCTAAAGCACAAAAAAAATGAGTTAAATGGATAAGTAGTCATTAAATCAAATGAATTAATTAGATAAGAAGTCATTCATACATGATTCATACGTGATGGTCATTTAGGTATAGAAAATTTATACTATTCTATATAGAAAATAAAAAAATGCAGCTAGTAACACATTAACATAGCACAAACCAAAAGATCTCAAAATTATGAATCTTCCTCGAATTGAAAAAAAAAATACATTTCTATGTCTCTTCATTTACATCTAAAAAATAAAACACGTCTCATCTCTAACAAAAGCAAGTATATTTATCTAACTCTTCATTTTCAACTAAAAAATAACAAACATGTGAAACAAAAAAAACAAATTAGATTACAGAAATTAATAAACATTACCATTAATTTTATCACGCTAGTTTTTTTAATAACGTGTTTTGTTTCAAAAAAAAATTATCACGCTATCATGGTGATGTAACATGAAAAGATAGAGAAGGATGATGACATTTATCAGATCTAATGCAAACTTTTTGTATACAACAAAATAGAAGATAAAAATTGGTGTATTGGGTTTGTGGATGACTAATTCATCGAATATATAAATAAATTCCACGCCATGTTCAAATCTGATATAAAAAGGTGTATGCTTAAATTCGAATATATTTAAAACCAAAATGAGTTGTGGTGGATGTGAAAAAAATTTTACCTGTTGATTCTTTGTACAAATCTTAAACACTTTCATGTTTTCTAGGGATGACATCGAGTATAATACAGAAAGAGTATGTAGTTGTTTTCATGATTTTTCTGGCGACGATACATATTCAGCTTATGATGGTTGGGAAAACAATGGAGAATAGAGATGGTGGCTAGGGTTTTTAAGAGAGAGAATGAGATGACTATTTGTTTTGATCCGATGAAATAAAAACGGTTTAAAAATCAATGAAAAGTGTAATACCTATAATACCCTTTCATCCTTTTGTCTAATTGATAAAATAACCTTCATCATTTATCTAATTGCATTTTTGGCACTTTTAATCTTAACCTTTGATCAAAGTCATCTAATGGCTTATATTCATTTAAGAGTTCTGTATATAAAATGGGTTCTCAATATAACACTCCACTATATATATATATATAATTGAGTTCAAATGAGAGATTTCTTAAAGTTGTAAAAATAAAAACTCATAAGACCCAATAAACATGCAACATGTGGCAAGTTATATTAATAAGCAAAATTAATATACGAATAGAACAACACAAGTTTATTCTAGAAATATTTAAAAAAAATATACTCTTTAATTAATCCTAAATTATCATTCTCACACAACACTAAAAAAAACTTGTTATCTAAAAAAGCCTAACGTCATCACCACTTTGAAATATCGTACCACGACGCATCAGTTATTTTCGAGATACTGTACCACGACGCATCAGTTATTTTCTAGATATTGCACCATGACACATTAGTTATTGTCGAGATATTGTACCACGACGCATCAGTTATTTTCGACGGATATATCCGTCAAAGTTATTGCTCAGCATTCATATATTTGACGGATATAGCCGTCAAAGTTATTTTCGACATATATATCCGTCAAAGTTATTTTTGATATATTGTACCACGACATATCAGTTATTTTCAAGATATTGTATCACGACGCATCAGTTATTTTTTAGATATTGTATCATGAGCTCAGTCGAATTATTCGAGATATTGTACACGACGCATCAGTTATTTTTTAGATATTGTACCACGACACATCAGTTATTTTTGAGATATTGTACCACGACGCATCATTTATTTTTGAGATATTGTACCACGACGCATCAGTTATTTTCGAGATATTGTACCGCGACGCGTCATTTATTTTCGAGATATTGTACTAATAGATGGTGAATTTTTTTTTTACAAAAATACACTTAAAGCTCTATTTAATGACCATAAT
Organism: Tanacetum coccineum; assembly: GCA_026074375.1. Lineage (NCBI taxonomy): Eukaryota > Viridiplantae > Streptophyta > Magnoliopsida > Asterales > Asteraceae > Tanacetum > Tanacetum coccineum. Next base: position 13,277 of record BQNB010066143.1, read on the forward strand.
GTCACTCATTTAATAATAATTCTCATTTAAATAATCACTAATAGATCCAACGGTGTAGATTGGTTATCATTTTAATAATTTTAAGAAATCTATCACATTAACCCTCCTCTCTCTCTCTCTCTCTCTATATATATATATATATATATATATATATATATATATATATATATATATATATATATATATATATATATATATATATATATATATATACTCTCTCCGTCCCAAAATTATTGTCTCTCGACAAAAAACACAGTTTAAGATAAGTGCATTTGTTACTGTAACATTCCGTATTTTCAGGTCATTTACGACGTCATCTATTTTACTAATTATTTTTTTCGTACGCGTTTACTTTTAATTCTTATTATATAGTAAAATCGCGTAAACTAAAAATCAACAATTAACGTAAACGGACACCAAACGAATTAAAGTTTTCATCAAGCAAGCAATATATTATTTTTACAAAAGTAATAATCAACTTTTTATATTTTATTTTTATTGGTTGCGTAAAACGTTTACGTTTCGCAATTAAATACATTTAGGCATACCCGAAAGCACCAAAACCTTTCTACGCTTCAACAAATACCCACATTTATACCCAATACCTAAAAATAACAAAATATCTTACATATATACATGCATAAACCGGATTTGGTGTTTACACATCAAGAAATATCACAAAAATCTCAACTTGGTCTTTTGTACATCACTTGCCATTAAACCTAGTCATACCTCTCATCCTTTTGACCAAAGACTTACATGGTTTACTGGATAACCTTTCAAACTTATGAACCCCGATACTTTCCTTGAAACCCTCATCTTGTCTTTGACTAGTCATTATGGTATTTAAGGACTTTGCTAGTAAAATACACACACTTCTCATTTTAAAGGTGTAAAACACAAAAACTCCTCCTCCTCCCCCTAGCTCACGGCAAACAACAAACCAACACCAAATACTTACAAAATTTTACTTATCACATTCATTCATTCCTAACAACATGACTCTTAGATGTCATTAAAAGATTTGGAATGGCTTGGTTAAGTCTTTAACAAGTGTTAAGCAAGAAAATGGAAGAATTAGAATTTTAGGTTTCAAGACCTAGCAAGCTTGGGTTTTATAATCTAAATCAAGGGTCATAGATTGTGTTGGTTATCATTATTACAATCACATAACGTTTACCGAAAACCCTTTATGTCTTTACATATTTAATAAATTTATGTGTATATAAGTTCTATGTAGTGAAATCCCCATTAGGATGTTTTTAAACATGAAAAACATATTGTGTGCTGTTGATTATAATTTTGGTACACTTATACATGTGTTATGTGGTTGAATATATCATGGACTAATGTGAAATAAAAGTATGTAAGGGGACATATGTATAAATAAGGGGTTGTACATCACTTTTAACAAAGTGTTTAAGCTAAAAAGTTATAAAAACACTTTTAAACACATTTTTTGAGAAACAAAACCCATTTAGGGGCTTTTTGAATTCGAACATTTACACTCAATTTTAGATTATAGATGCTACAGTCCCAAGGATCGTGGGCATGTAAAGAAACTCGTAAACCAATTTATAAAAGCGAAAAAGATACGACGATTTCAAGTGATTTGAATACGTAAATATAATACTATAAATAAAACTTATTTTTATAAAATTAACTGATCACCACAGAAACTTATACTATAAAACAATCAATAAAGTCGTAAAAACTTTAAATACGAAGACATGCATCCGAAAGAATCGCTAAAATAAAACGAGAATGATAAAACTTTTAAATACGAGAACGTACTCGAAAGAATCGCTAAAAACGGAGTTAAAACGAATAAGTTACGACATTTACGATAACTAAATCTATAAAAATAAATATATAACTGTTATGAACAGTAAAATCACTATTCATCAGAAAAAACTCAAATTTTGAAAATGTTATATTTTGATAACTCGTCTTAATATGAAGGCGTGGACGTAAGAAACGAAAGAAACAGATTAAAAACGAGAAAGTTACGCCAGTTTTACTAAAGTATACTTATAAACGTTTTTACTGTATAAATATGATTTCACTAAAACGTTTAGATGGTGATGTAGCTATATAGAATTATATGTGGTATTAGTTAATCAAAGTACTATATTACTAGGGAGTTTCATAATGAGGCCTCTTCGGGGTGGCGTATCGACGAGTTGTTGGATTTACGATTTAAAGTGTCCTAGCTCCTCATACGTCACTACATGACCTCTTAATTATGATAGCCCGAACGATAGTATGATGAGCTATACGACCTATAAATAATCAAAGTGTTTAGTACTTATACGACCTATATTGGATTAGGTTGCATTCGATCGTAAGCGTGACGCATTTTCTATTGTGAATACTTGTTGATTACCATTCACTCGAGGTGAGTTCATAGCCCCCTTTTTACTACGTGATTGTTTTACAAAATCTACGGGGTGAATTACATTGCTTGTTTTACTATTGGACACAAGTGTTTTTCTAAGTGTTTTCAAAGTGTTTACAAAGTGTATGCTATCCAGATTACTGCCTGAATATTATTGCTAAGTTACCTTATTGCCGTGAAGTCCCTATTTATCATGAACCGTTAATTGCTATTGTAGTAAGCGCGAGTGTTGTGGATAGATCTATCGGGACTGACAATCCCCACCTTTCCTTGGGTCACTAGTTTGATCAAGGTGCATTTAACATTGAGAGGTGTTAGGTTGTTGGCAAGCATCCTATATTCTGATTGGGGCACAAATCTAGTTAAGGCTTCGGGGTCATGAGCTTAGTGCAATAATAAACGTTTTGGACTACTGAATGTGTTTCAGAGTCTACTATTACTTCGATCTTGTGGTCCACCCTTTTTACCGATAAACCTATGATTTCACTCAACCTTTGTGTTGACTTTTAGCATGTAATTTCAGATCCTAGGGTATGAAGATTGGAGGGGAGCCGTGGCGGATATCAATGAAGACGGATTCTGTGTTTTATCTAAAGTCTATGCAACTTTTATTATCTTTAAAAACTTAAGTTATCTTTTGGTATTATGAAGCTTTGGTATAATTAAAAAATGTATGTGAAATGTTTATGACTTATAAAACATATGGGACCTAATGTATAAACTCTGATATTTTACTATGGCATCAAATGAAATCTTGTCTTAAACGTCCATTTATGGTCGTTACCTATATCTTGATTGTTGTATTTTGACGTAGCACCCTATTATTACCATTCCGCTGCGTAGTCCGATTTTGGCGGTGTTACGGTACGTCAAGCGGAATTTCTTTTGTTTCTTCGTTATTCTTCATCAGATTTCAATGTGTTTTTAGTATGAGTCAGGTACTGATTCGGTAACCCATTAGACATGTTGGAGCCTGGTTGTGGCATCATTAACAGGAGTGGCGATTGAAAATCCTGCCATTACACAATGGGTTACAGATTCGTTAACTCTATTAGAAGGGTTTAAAACTTGTTGCATAAATTGAGAAAGAACTAGTACAGATCATGTATCCGGTTTAGCTCGATGTGTTAGCGCACAAATGGTGTGAATTTGATTTTCTAATAATTGAAGAAAAATCTTACATTGGTTTTCTTGATGTGGATTTTGGGTGTTCAAAAAATATCGGTATTCGGATATTCGAAAGTTTCATCAAAATTTTTGAAATTTAAGTTTTAGAATTCCTTTACAAGTTTTGCAAAATAGTAAGGTACTATTCATATGTGGTTACTATTCATTATTTTCCATAAATGTATATATTGTGAAAATATATAAGAAGATTTTATGAAAATATTACTCTCTCCGTCCCTAAATAAGTGTCCACTATTGACTTTCGAAGTCATTCATCTTCAACTTTGACCTTAAATTATTTTGATT
>BQNB010066143.1:20080-34674 GCA_026074375.1 Tanacetum coccineum
CAATTAGCTTAAATGAATTCTCGTAAACTACGTTTTCCTATACAAGGCTTGGAAATATATAATGACCATCACTTTACATAAAAACACGGCTAACAATATCCCCCTAAAGGGTGGTCATTGAACTTATGGCTTCATGACTTGTGACGTCTTAAATCTTTTAGCCTTGTGTTCTTGGAAATTGTTTTGAAGTTCCTTTTGCATGCTTGTGATCTTGGATCTTGATCTTTGACTTGATATCTCTTAACTTAATCTTGATATATTGGTCTTTAGCCTTGACTTTATCTTGACTCTTGAGATATTTAAATATTTATCCTTTAATCTTTTGTCGCCTTGCGTTCTTGTGTCTCTACCCTCGTGCTTATTGTCTTGAAAGCTTGCTAACAATCTCCCTCAACATTTGGCTTTGACATAATTACTTGTACCACATGATGGATTAAATATCACTTGATCCATATGAAAGATATACCATAGTCATTGTAAGGCAATCTTGTTAATATTGTTCCTTTGAGGAAGTGCTTGTACATCAGAGTTTGGGGAAGACTTGGAAAGATGTACTTGAGCTTTCATCATAAGTTTATCTCTGTCGATGGATCATAAACTTGAGGTCTTGAATCTTGACTCGGCTGGAATGAGGTTGTAACGCCGTCACTTATACCTGAAAATTGATGTTAATGATTATTAGATATTAGAAAAAGACTCGGTCACCCCGCCTATTTTACCGTTTATTGTAGCTCGTAGTTAAGCGTTTAATGTATAACATTCGGTAATGGGTCGGGTATTAAACCCAACGTGTAAGCCCACTACCAAGGCCTTAAGGCTGGTTTTGTTGTCACTATATAAGCCTCTTCCATGCCATGGAAGAGGTGGGTTAGTCATTTACATCATACAAGTTTATTTTCTCTCTCTAGAAAGTTCTCTCTCACTTTCTCACTCTAGAACTTGGCTAATCCACTAGTCATCTAATTGTGTTATGATTTCCAATATCCTACATTTTTGTTTCGACAAAAAGGGGGAGAAGAAAGTAAAATACTCCAATTTAAATCTTACACATTCTACTATTTACTTCCAATAATTTTATGCTTTGTCATTAACAAAAAGGGGGAGATTGTTAATACAAATAAGCCGTAAAAACGTTTATTTCTATTGTGACAATCCATATTTTCAGGTTATTTTACGTCAATAAACTCAAAACTATTTACTTTAAACATTTACGTGTTTACTTTTATTTATAATCGTTAAGTTAAATCGCTTAAAATGAAAGTCAACAATTAACGTAAACTGGCATCAAAAAAATAAAATTTTACGTCAAATGAGTGTTGTACATTTATTATGAAGATAATTTAAAACTTTTTTCATTTTATTTTTATACTTTACGTAAAAAGCTTACATTTTGCAATATTTAGCTTTTATGCATGCATGTAAACTATACCACCTTTCTATATTTTTAACCAAATACCCATACTTATACTTAATACCCAAATTTTAATCATCCCATTCCCTAAAAATCTTATAGAACCGCCCACCCCCCCTAAAATAATGTATAAGCCATCTTGTTTTGTGAATAATGATGCAAAAAAAGACACATGATCTCTTGGACAATAACAAAGTAATCACCAACACTTATGTTTTCTCTTTTCTTTCCCTATCACACGCCAGCATCACTAGTCATTCCAACATTGCCTTCTCAATTGTCACTTCCTAGTTTGTCCCCTCTAATTAAACAAATACATAAACCATACCAATGTTTGACTATTAAAGAGCTAGCTTTCTCATCACAATAATACACTTAACAAAAAAATACTACTACTCTTTCTCTCTAATACATACAACCGACCACCAAAAAAACAAGGAAGAAAAGTTGGTTTTTAATTTTTATCAAGTGTTTTCCAAGGTGTTTTAAGGGTTTAAGTAGATATCAAACAAGTTGGGGTTTGATTTAGGCACTAGATTTGTTTTTCTTATCACCACATCTCCATCCAAGGTTCATTTTATTTTCTTCATACTTTCATAATATTTATCTTCATATGATCATCTTATATGTATAGTTATATCACCACTTAGTTTGTTGTTTTAAGAAGTTTTCAAAAAAATCAAGAACAAACATGAACATACTAATACTTGCAAGAAGATGTAACATAAATATTAAACATACTGGAACTTTTAAAAATATTTATTTTGGTATATTACAAGTACTAGTTAAATTATTAATCGTGTTGTTAAATAAATTGTTCATAAACTAGTTTATGTAGTTTTATACTTTATTTATGTTTTTGAACTTTTTTTCATATTATTGTGAAGAGTTGGATGGGATTAGGTTAGTTGGATGTTTTTGGTTTGAAAGTGGGTGTATAGATTAGAGGTTTTGTTGTGTAAAAATAAGGTAAAAATTATAGATTTAAAGTGTATAAAAACACCCTCTTTACAGCCGGTTTTAAACAGAAAGATACGGATTTTTTGACAAGTTAAAACCTTAAAAATATGTTAGTACATCTTAATACGAATCCGTGGACATAAAGAACGCGAAAAACGGACGAAAAACGAAGAAGTTATGAATTTTTAAAGTTTACCGATAACTATATACATTTGACAGCTTTTGTAAAAAATGGGTAATATGGCAGACTTAGTTTTCGTGATTTTGACCCCTTTCGTGTCTGAACCGGCTTAAGTGTAAAACTAGAAAGTTGCTCGGAATGATTTTTCGATAAAGTTTCGCTAGTTTTGAAGCCCGAAAGTGTAAAACGGAGGAGTAAATCCCCATCAAACTTGGACTATTTTTCAGAAAATGTCATAAAAATTTCTTGCACACTTTTTATTAAATTTTGATGCTGTTAGAAATTGTTTTTGGTGATTTCGAGTGTTTTCGGGTCCGTTTGAATTATAAAAACTATAGAAAATAATGTAGTAATACTTATATAATATTTATAAGCGTTTTAAACTTTATAAATATTATTTTATAAATTAGTTAGACTATATATATATATATATATTGTCGTTGTAAAAATAATAAAAATAGTAAATCAAGTGAATATAATAAATTGTTGGGCAATTAGAATGCATTACGAAAGTATATACTTCGAAATTAAATAATGAACTTAACGTAAACATTGTTTTAACTTATAAACAAAAACCAAAACTATTAGGTGGTGATATAACGATATAAAATGCATTGTTTTAATTTATTTCGATTGCATTATTCTAAATCAACCTATAATTAAATAGGTTGCATACCGGTTTATTGTGACGACTTTCATTGTTGATTTATTCGAAATCAGTTCCATCACTTAAGGTGAGTTTCATGGCCCCTATTTTACTTCTTTTAAATATTTTAGGGAAGAATACATGCTCATTCACAAGCCCGTTTACATACTCGTTTACATATTCATTCACAAACTCGTTTACATACTCATTCACAAACTCGATTACATATTCGTTTACATACTCATTTAAAAACTCGTTTACTTACTCGTTTACAAACTTGTATACATGCTCGTTTATTTTATAACAATGCGATTACTTTTCAAGACTTTGTGAGTTTATAGCCCCACTTTAACTTGTTTTACAATTACTTTACAAATCTCGGGGTGAGATACATTGCTTGTTTTCACTTATGGACGCAAATAGTTTACATTCTTTCTAAATGATTACAGATTAGCCTAAGTAGCAATAATCTACTATGCCCGAATTATCATGAACCTTTAATTACTTTATGTAAGCGTGAGTGTTATAAATAGATCTATTAGGATTGACATCCCCGTCCAGGATTGGTGCCAACAAGGCCAACGGGCGTATACCATGTCGAATTCACTTGTCTGAAATTGATTGGCATGCTTATACTGTCTTAGCCTCGGTGTCATAAGCTTAGCGTAATTGTAATTACTTTTTGTGATATTGTATGTGTTACATTATTACACACTTAAAATCTTGCGGTCCAACCATTATACTTAACTAAACTTATGAACTCACCAACTTTATATTGACACTTTTAAGCATGTATTTCTCAGGTGAATAAGTTGCTTGACATTCTTGATGTGCATTGGAGTCTAAACTTTTCACGATTTCATTCATGGATCTCTACTTGCATATAAACTATCAATCTCGTTGTATTATTTTTAGTCTCTCATTTTGATGCAACTTTGGGACAAATGTTATAACTTTTTTAATTTCAATTAAATCAACGAGATCATCTTTCAAATGACTCATTTAGAGTTCGTTCTCTTATATCTTGTACTATTGTATTATGAAGTAACACTCCCGGACATCTTTCCACTGCAACCCATTTTGGGGGAGTTTCAGATTGGTATCTAGAGCCAAGTTTATAGAGAACTAGGTTGTATATTTTACCTAGATTATAACCACTTTCACAAACATTGCATCACATCAAACTTTTTCATGAGCATACATTACTTGCTTACATTACTTGCTTACACTACTTGCTTACATGACTTAGATATATGCTTACATTATCTTGCGTATATTTTACACTTGTGTTGGAAACACGAAAAGTGTCGGTCACTTCCAAAGTTGTAATAGTCTTAGCTCGTAGTTAGTATAAGGATTAGATTAGTAATCTAGTCCGGCCCAAGGCCCATGGGTGGTCCAACTCCAGCCCATGGGCCGGCCAAGGTAGTATTTATACACCCTCTCCTTGTCTTGGAGAGGGTTGGTTGTTCATTTGGTTGTTCCATTTTGTTACACACATATTCCATAATACATTCATCCATTCCATCCAAGTTTCTCTCTAACAATCCAACCCACATATCACTTATTGTTCTTGGTTGATTCATTAGATTACTAGTATTCTACAGTAAGGTCACTATTACTCCAAACACTTAGAGAGCCCCAGTTAGAAATCAACATGGTATTGTTTGTTATGAGTGTGGAAGGCCGGGACATTTTAGGAAAGATTGTCCTAAGTTAAGGAATCAGAACTGTTGAAACAAGACTGGAAACAAGAATAGGAACAAGACTGAAAATCAGACTAGAGGTAATGAAGCTACAGCAAGGGCTTACGCCATTGGTGGAGGAGGAACAAACCCTGATTCCAACGTTGTCACAGGTACGTTTCTTCTCAATAACTGTTATGCTTCTATGTAATTCGACTCGGGTGTCGATAGGAGTTTTGTGTCGTCTACCTTTAGTGCTTTGCTTGATGTTACACCATCCACTTTAGACACTAGTTATGTCGTAGAACTTGTCGATAGAAGAATCTCATAAACCAATATTGTTCTTAGAGGCTGTACATTTGGATTATTAGGTCATCCGTTCGAAATAGATTTAATGCCCGTAGAACTTGGTAGTTTCGACGTCATCATCGGTATGGATTGGTTAGCGAAATACCACGCGTTGATCGTTTGTGACGAGAAGGTCGTCCGTATACCTTATGGAGATGAAGTATTGATAATCCGAGGTGACGATTGTGACGGCAGAAGTAAGTCGAAGCTGAATATCATATCGTGCACAAAGACTCAGAAGTATATGGAGAAAGGATGTCAAGTTTATCTGGCACAAGTTACGTCCAAGAAGAATGAGGACAAGTTGGAGGAGAAGCGACTTGAGGACGTGTTGTAGGATCGATATACCTTAGTATAAAAAGCCTTTAGCCTGTAAAGGATGTTACTTCCTTGAATAAAACCAAGTCAACTTAGTCCCCGGTGCTGCACCTGTAACTACGAGCGCCGTATTGATTAGCTCCAGCCGAAATGCAAGAGTTGTCTACACAATTGCAGGAACTTTCGGACAGTGGATTTATAAGACCCAGTTCCTCACCCTAGGGAGCACTGGTTTTGTTTGTCAAGAAGAAAGAGGTTCTTTTGGATGTGTATCGAACTTCTATGAACTAAACAAACTTACTATGTAGAACCGATACCCACTTCCGAGGATGACGACTTTTCAATCAACTCTAAGGATCAGAGTCTACTCTAAGATCGACTAGATTCTGGTTATCACCTAAAACTCAGAGTTCGTGAGGAAGACATCCCAAGAACATTTAGGACTTGCTATAAACACTATGAGTTCCAAGAATGACCGTTTGGCTTTGACTAATACACGCAAATATTCATGAATTGATGAATTGGTGTGCTAAACCCTTATCTAGATAGATTCGTGATTGTATCATCGATGATACTTTTGATCTACTCCAAGAGCAAAAAAATAAAGGAGCACGAAGACACCTTAAGTTGATTGAAGTTATTACAGGAGGATAATTGTACGCCAAGTTTTCAGTGTGAGTTTTGGCTTTCGAAGGTATAATTTCTCGGTCACGTGATTGATAGTGAAGGCATCCACGTTGATCCCGCTAAGATCGAGTCAATCAAGGATTGGGCGTCACCCAAGACACCAACCGAGATTCATCAATTTTTAGGTTTTGCTGGTTACTACCGATGATTTATCAAAGGTTTTTCAAAAATCACTAGACCTATGACGAAACTGACTCGAAAAGCGTGAAGTTTGATTGAAGAGAAAAGGTAGAAGCTGCATTTCAGTTGTTGAAGCAGAAATTGTATAGTGCCCGATTTTGGCTTTACCTGATGGAAGTGAGAACTTCGTGGTATACTGTGATGCTTCGCATAAAGGGTTGGGCGCGGTTTTGATGCAAAAGGAGAAGGTCATAGCCTACGCATCCCGCCAACTCAAGGTTCACGAGAAGAACTATACCACCCATGATTTGGAACTAGGAGCAGTAGTGTTTGCCCTAAAGATGTGGAGACACTATCTGTACGGCACCAAGTGCGTTGTGTTCACTGATCACAAGAGTTTGCAACACATTCTCGATCAGAAGGAGCTGAATATGAGACAACGATGTTGGTTAGAATTGTTGAGCGACTACGACTTTGAGATTCGATATCACCCAAGGAAGGCGAACGTGGTGGTTGATGCCCTAAGTCTAAAGGAAAGAAGTAAGCCACTACGAGTTCGAGCCTTAGTTATGATTATAGGGTTAAACCTTCCTAAACAGATTTTGAGTTCTCAATCAGAAGCCAGAAAGGAGGAGAACTTCATCAACGAAGATTTGCATGGCATGATTAACAAGTTAGAACCTCGTGCTGACGGAACGTTGTGTTTGAATAACTGGAGTTGGATTTCGTGTTTCAGAGAGTTGAGAGCCTTGATTATGCATGAGTCGCATAAGTCAAAGTATTCCATCCATCCTGGATCGGACAAGATAAACCAGGACCTTAGGAGGCTGTATTGGTGGCCTAATATGAAAGCAGAAATTGCCACTTATGCCAGCAAGTGTTTAACATGTGCTAAGGTTAAGATAGAGTATTAAAAACCGTCTGGGTTGTTGGTTCAACTAGAGATCCCACAATGGAAATGGGAGAATATAACAATGGACTTTGTGACAAAATTGCCAAAGACGGCAGCTGGTCAAGACACGATTTGGGTAATCGTTGATCGTCTCACTAAGTCTGCTCATTTCTTTCCTATGCGAGAAGATGACACGTTAGAAAAGTTGGCGAGACAGTACTTGAAGGAAGTAGTCTCAAAGCGTGAAGTGCCACTATCGATCATCTCTGATTGTGATGGGAGATTTACGTCACATTTTTGGAAGTCCCTTAATAAAGCATTAGGTACTCGATTGGATATGAGTACAGCCTACCATCCAGCGACCAATGGCCAGAGTGAGAGAACCATACAAACATTAGAGGACATGTTACGTGCCTATGTACTCGACTTTGGAAAAGGTTGGGATAGACACTTACCATTGGTAGAATTTTCATATAACAACAGTTACCATACCAGCATTAAGGCTGCTCCGTTTGAGGCGTTGTATGGGCGCAAGTGTCGATCACCTATCTGCTGGGCTGAAGTTGGAGATAGTCAGCTCACTGGCCCAGAGATCATCCATGAGACGACTGAGAAGATCGCTCAAATCAAGAGCCGTATCCAAGCCGCCCGTGATCGTCAAAAGAGTTATGCCGACGTAAGACGAAAACCTCTTGAGTTTCAAGCAGGAGATAAGGTCATGTTGAAGGTATTGCCATGGAAAGGGGTGATACGTTTTGGCAAACGGGGAAAGTTGAACCCTCGTTATATTAGACCTTTTAAGATCATTGCTTAAATGTAGGACCTTTGCCTATCGTCTTGAACACTCCTATAGAACTAAAGACAAAGTTCTTAGTTGCGTTTCAAGGTCTCAAAATGAAGATATGCTTGCTGATGATCCTCTTGCGCAGTATACCACTGGATGAATCCAATGTGACGAATCAAATGCACTTCATCAAAGAAACCTGTCAAGATCTATGGCTGTTAGGTTAAGCTTCTAAAAGCAGAGTTGTATTTCCGATGTCATAGTATGTGGAAACTCTAGGAGGGTCCCTGAGTTCACTATGGGAACGTGATGACAAATGCGCGGCGTGATTGAGGGATGTGTGAGTATTACCGTACATTTTTACCAACTCAGCACCGCTAGGCGGGTTGCGTCCTATGCTTAGAGGACAAGAATTCTTTAACGGCGGGAAAGAATACGGACACCCTGAGAATGTTCCGTTCAATAATTTAGCCGTTTCCGTTTGATAATTTGAACTTTTCGATGTTTCGTTTAACTTTTACGTGTAACCGGGAAGTTATCCCATTATAATATGAGAATCGTCTCCAGGAGCGAACCGTACTATATTTCATCATAGTATTTCATCATTGGACGCGTTTTTACGTTTTAAATTAATATATAATATTTCATAATTTTTTGTGAAGTCGTTAATCATTTTCGTTGTTTGCGTAATCGGTTAAGTATATTAATGCATGTATGCATGGAAAGCCTTGGAAATTAATTCATATGCATGCACTACAATTCCTAGAATGTTGGAGGCCACTTTTTGTCCCCCCCCCCTTTGGTCTCATTATATCGATAGCATGCACTTATATGCATAGGATTTAAATTTTATTCATGTCACTAGACGAGGTTGCATGATTTGAGGTTCAAAGGACCTGTACTCAGGGGAAATGATTGGAGGGATCATTTGGTACCCCTTTGGCTGCTTTTGTACCACAGCAAGACACACAGTACACTGCAATTACGTGTACATATTCATTTCATAATCATTTCTCACAGAAAACACACACTACTCTTTCATTTTCTCTCTTTGTTAGAGCACCCATAACACACGTCACCACAATCCATTTGTTTTAATCTTTTGATCCCCTCCATTTGAAGATATATTGTTCGGGTTGATTCATGTTTCTATCCAGGTAGTTTATGAACAACGTTTGGGGTTGTTCTTAGTTCTAACCATATTTCGTGGTTTTCTAGTAAGTCATCTCTGCTTTTTCATAAGTGATTCTGTAACTTTTGCATTCGTGATGATCTCGAACATGGACTGTACTCAAAGCGGATCGTATTGTGAATTCATTTTACCTATTTTTCTATAAAACTACAAGTCTCAAAGTTTAATCTTTTTATTTATAAATGGAAGAATATAAAAAGTAGTTGTACTTTTGCGTATAAAAGTTCGTTGTGACTATTTTGATATATATATTGTTATTTATTAAGATTTATCGTACGGAGCGAGCTTGAAGATTGTTTGGCCAAAGAGATTAAGTTAGTGTTGGGTTTTGTTGAGAAAACTTAAATTGAAAGTCGAAGAGGGTTTAGGTTTAGAATAAATTGTTGTAATATTTGCGGTGTTGTCAAAAATAGATTGGATACTCTTTTGAGTCAATAAAAGATGTACTTTCATAAAACGAATATTTTCACGAGTCGAGATGAATACAAATGGAAAGTCGATATTTTTAGAAAGGTCCATGCCGAAAATTTATAAACTTTATAAATGCGTCGAAAAATATACTTTTATTTCTAGGTTATCGGATAAAATGTGTGAAATAACGTTAAGTGTCGAGTTTAGGTCAACATTTACGATTATTGAGTCAACTTTGGTGTGTCGGGTCACTAAAAGATGAAATACACTAAAAGACAAAATACACTAAAAGACAAAATACACTAAAAGACGAAATACACTAAAAGACAAAATATTTTCGAAGATGTGTCAAAGTGTCGAGACTTGTCAAAACCTATACGCCATGTCTACTCATGCTCGGATGATCAACTCTTGCGTTAAGCGTTATTCATTATACATTATTCTAAAACGACCACTATATGATAGGTTGTCGCCAGTACTGTGAGATTTGTTTTTGCTTGATTGATTTTTTCTTTTGATCCACAACTCGCATAAGGTGAGTTCATAGCCCCGCACTTTTACTCGTTTTGAATAAATGTTTTATAACTTTGGGGTGAGAAACATTGCTTGTTTTTAAAATCGGACACAAGTACTTTCATGAGAATTTTTCCCTGTTTACGTGTTGCCTAAGTAGCGCTAGACCTCCTATTGCCCAAAACTATCATGAACTGTTAATCTCTTGACCGGAGGACCGGTTGAGGGAGCGCGAGTGAATAAATAGATCTATTGGGACTAATTATCCCTATCCGGGTAAGTCGCACTTACTACCCACGGGTCGCCCGATTAAACGGATATATGTCATGTCGAATTTCGGATAGGAAATCTTAGGTCGGATTTCCTCTAGGGCAATGCAACCTATAGCTATATGAAAGCTATGTCTCAGAATTAGCATCGGTGTCATGAGCTTAGTGCAACGTAAATATCTTTTATGTGAAGTTGTATTTGTTATAACTGTCGCATGCCTGTAAAATCTTGTGGTCCACTATTACATCAAATTAAACCTATGAATTCACTCAACTTTATGTTGACCGTTTTAAGCATGTTTTTCTCAGGTGCTTAGCTTGGAAGATGTTGCTTGATCTATATGAAGTGTAATTGCCCGAACCAGTTTTCACATTTCATCTATGTTATCTTAAATATCGTTGTTGAACTTATTAAAGCTTCCGCATTTTAACTTTTGAATCTTCTAAATTTGTTTGATGTAAACTTATTATTATTTTAAATTTATGCAACAATGTTTATTTTTAAAACGTACCCTTAGAGGTCGTTCTTTATGCTTTGTACTTGAGATATCCAGGAACGTCACACATCCGGACACGTATTCTGTCCAGGGCCCGTTTGGGGGTGTGACAATAAGGGGCCGGCAGGCTTAGATAAAGGACCACCCAAATAAATATGGGGCCCGGCACTTGCTGCACAGATTCACTATTTTTTTGTACAAAATCATTTAGTGACTTGGCGGAAAGGCGTAAAACTTACTAAAATTGATACCAAACATATAACACTTATTTTAAGCCTTATTTTTTTACTTCAAGCTAGTATACCAAGTGTATTTAACAACAAAACTAATACAAGTCATGCAATATAACACTTTTCATATTTAATCCTCCTTCATGGGTAATTTGATACATGAATCGTACTCAATTTAAAACCATTTGTTTTGAAAATTAGAGCGACGTGGCTCCTGATACCAATTGTGGAAACCGTAGAGGGGGTGAATACGTTTCTATTTAAAAACTAAAATGTTTTTTTATCAAATTGCCGATCAATCGTGACGCAATATGAAGAGTGTTCATACTAGTTCTACACTAACTATACATATAGTATCAAACTGTATCACAACAATACAAACACAAGCACAATGTTCACATCTATCTACGGCACAAACATAATCAAAACTATGTAAGAAACACGACACGAAATTATCTATATAATGCAAGTATAAATATAAATCGATAAATGCGAATCTAAATATAAAGATATGAGTCAAAGGAAATGCAAACCGGACATAATGATTTATAGTGGTTCGGTCACGAAGATCCTCTTCGTCTTGCTCCACTCCCTGAGTACCCAACTCGAGAGTTACTTCACTAGTCAACAAGCTCTCTTCTCGGTAGAGAAAACCTTACAACGTTGCTTAAATTATTTTCTGACACTAAGCTAGATGTCGAGTTATTCTTTGGTACAACCAAACCCGTTATGTTTTATGGCCCAACGTAACAAACCTTGTGGTTAAGGCCCAAACACATAAACCGCGTCGCTTACATTATTTTCCGATTCTAAGTTAAATATCGAGTTCTAATCTTAGCTAGAACCAATCTACCACTCACAATCATATTTTGAGGACTAAAATACTAACCGCTCACTCATGTATTTTCTCACCTAAAATACTAACATGATCTACCCGATCTAACTAATACACAACTTTGGAAGACATGAAATCGGTCTATATATCGTGAATGTAATACATGTCATGAATGCACCAACTATAATACATTGTATCTTGACGATTACGAGTATTCTTCTCTTGCACATGGAGAGGAAAGATTGGATCACATGTAAACAAATGTTTAAACAAGTTACATGATCAAAGACTAAAAGATATTTAATCTGTCCTAAAATAGAGAAAAACCGTGTGAAAAAGAGTAAAAAATATATGGTAACAGTCCACTATTTATAGGCAAAGTCAAGGACGAAAAAAGTTAGTCGTCCCCCTTATCTCTCAAAGCCGACCCTCTTATCAATCAGGGGGCCACCCATACCTATCAGGGGGCCGCCTCCTGTAGGACGCTCCCGATTTTGTCCTTTTGTGGAGAAATATTTTCTAGGGCAGGGTTTTTTGATTTTGGGGAGAAAAATCTGATTTCAAATATATATTTGAATAAAACATTTCTTTTAATTACAAACATATTTTGTCTAATTTATTTTGGTAAAAAAGTTTTGTTACATTTATAAAAATATAAAGTTTAGGACAAAATACTTCTTTGATCATCCAACAAGTTTAATGTTTGTTTGTTCATACCTTTAGTGATTTACGTCAGGTGCAAACTTATATTTGTTGTTTAAGCAGACTTGAGACGTCGAGAGATGTTGACGTATGAATGCATTGATGATTTGTGATTACGAGTAACTTGAGCACTTTACGTTATGTGTTACAAGTTACATGTTTGTCATCACCAAAACACAAAGAGAATACATAAATTAACTATCGTAATATTTGCACTAACAGATTTCAAAAATCAGAAACATATTGTTTCTTCTTATTGATCGTATAATATATAATTTCATGTACCTTGGCAGCACCAATAGAGCTAGGTATGATGTTTTGTGCAGCCCCACGACCACTACACGCCAATCCTTCATTGAAGGTCCATAGACAGTTTTTTTTGTGTAGCTAAACATGTATGAACAAAACAATATGATCATAGTTGAAAACAAAAGGTAAATAATACAAAACAAAAAGATGCAAAATCAGGAATGATGTAAAAAACTGATGCTAAAAAATGGAGAGTTGCAACGACATTTTACTTAGAAGCAGCATAAGCTTGGCCTCATAGTGGAAATCCATAAAATCTGGTACATGTGTTTCACCCATTGTACGTTTGTAGAGGTAGCAAGAGGGTGCGTTGGTAACAGGTCAAAATAGGTTTGGTTAAACGGGCAGTATTACTATAGGTCAAAAGTGGTCGGGTTGGTTGACCCTTAAACCACTTATTTATCCATCTTTAAAGTATTTAGTAAATTTTATTGTGCTATTTATGATTAATAAAGAAATATTGTTATAATTATAATCTAGATCTTAAAAAAGTTCATTAGGATTTTGTATGCTTTTAAGCTCTTAACCTGCTCATTACGCCACAGTCTATGTCCAAACAATGGTTCAAACACTAGCACCAAATAACTATTTAGAAAGAATACAAGAATGCAACTTGCATGGTTCAAAGATGTTTCAAACAAGGTACATATTGTCCATCAGGTTTGTTGGTGCAAAATGATGACTAAGAACTCCTTTGTATTTTGATGATGAAAATATATATTAGGAGATACTTAAAATCATTATCAAAAGCTTGAAGGAGAAGAACATGCCTTATATGTGCGTTAGAAGAGAATCAAGTGAAGAAACTAAGTCATAAGATGAAATCAAGTTTATATTATGACCGTAGAAGATGCTTTAGTATTTTGGCCATAACTCCTTCATCCGGACTACGATTAACGTGATTCAAAAGGCCATGGAAAGGGAAAAAGAAGATCTATAACTTAAATAAGGAATTAAAACTTTATTTTGGCGCGCTAGAGCACGAGGGTAGCATCACTCATGAAATCCAATTTTTGGATTTTGCTTTGTCGGCTTTCCTCTTACCGGACACATGTGGAAACTTCAATAAAGGTATGTACGTGATATTTGAGCATTTAGGAACACTCCAAATGAAGTTTAGACTTAGAGACGAGAAAAAACAAGTCCTCCCAGTTTTCTATAAAATGCCAACTCAAACCTTTTATCAAACGCCTCTAGCCAAGACCGAGACTTCTTTCTAAACCTAGTATGATCATGTTTTCAACATACCAACAAGCAAAAGTGTTCATTTGACTTTAATATGGATTTATTTTGTCCCTAGTCACGTAACAGGTTTTACTCCCTTATTGGTGTGACAAATGATATTTTAGCAGGTTAGTTAAAGCATGTATAATTCATTTTATGTGTTTTATATGTGTATGAGATGGAAGTACATGAGTGGTGAATCATGATACTTGTGGAAATGAAATCATTTGAAAGCTTTGCGTAGTTTCAAATGTCGTGTACGTAATATTCTGTGTACGTACTATGTATATGTAATTCATATTATATATATATATATATATATATATATATATATTAGTTTAGTATTTTATAGATTGTAGAGTACTTTCTATTTTTAAAAA
>BQNB010066144.1:1034-34673 GCA_026074375.1 Tanacetum coccineum
TCACAATATGAACAAGCAATAACTATCTAAACTAGAACTAGATAACAACAATAATAATGTAAAGAGATAAGGAAAGAAACGACCAAACCAAGACACCAAGATTTTATATTGGTTCTGCTACGAAGCACTCTTCGCCCTACTCCACTCCCCGAGTATCCAACTCGAGATTTCACTATGTCAACAAGCTCCATTTAGGCGGAGAAAACCGTTTACACGTCGCTTACGTTATTTTCTGACACTAAGCTAAATGTCGAGTCCTAATCTTAGCTAGAACCAATATACCACTTCACAAGATATACACGCTCACAAGATCTACACTATCGGATCTACACAATATCCGAATCACACAAATACATAAGATAATTACAATAGAGATTTGGAACTTAGAATAAAAGATGAGAGATTACTAATTAACACTTCGTTTCTTTACGAATACGAGTGTTCTTCTCTTGCACTTGAATGAGAAGGAAGATATGAGAAAAAGAGATTAGATCACTTGAAACTAGATCTAAGTATGTTAGTGATCAAGAGTTTTAGTGAGAGAAAGAAGTTTTAGAGGGAGAAAGAAGAGACTAAAAAATTTCATGCAAAGAGGAATGATTTTCAGCAAGGGGTGGACCAGTATTTATAGACAGAGAAAATTAACGGTAACTGATGGCGGTCTCGGTGGTCCCATATATATAAGGGGGCCGCCAGGCCTATAAGGGGCCGCCACCTAGACTTCGCTCCTTTTTTTGTCTTTTTGTGAGGAAGGTTGTATCTGGTGTAGAAGCTTCCGTTTTGGAGGGAAATTTTGAATTTCAAATTTTAAGTTTTTTATAAAACTTTTCTTTTAATTAGAAAATATTTTGTATAATTAATTTTGTGAAAATCTTTTGTAAAAATGTAATGGATGAGAGAAAAATATTTTCTTGATCACTAATCATGCTTAATAATTTGTTTGTTCATACCTTAAGTGATCACTAATCTTATAAATGAAATTTTACGATTAATAATTTATAAACGTTTAATTTTATTGTAAACGTTTTTACATTTTGTTATTATCAAAACGTTGAGAGATCGAAAAATATAAATAACGTTTTTAGACATTATTTGTATTAACAATCTCTCCTTTTTTATGATGACAAAATATAAACTCATTTTAAATAAAATTAAATATGTCAAATTATTAAATGAGTTTTGTTCTATTTCTCCTTCTTTTTGTCGAATTCAAAAAGGATGATCGTCGAGTTGTTGTAGGAAGAAAGAATTCGACGATATCAAGACTCCTCCTTGATGTATGCTCCCCCTTGTTCGGGACACCAAGGGATCGATCTCACAAAAATTGTTTTGCTACAAAACAAAGTTAGAAATACAAGTGCAAGACAAATATCTTTTAAAGCAACACATTATAATTAAGTCACCCAAAATAGAGTTTCATTCAACCAACAAGAAACTCATACATAAATAGATGGCACATACAACATACAATAGAGCTATGATAAGCAAGAGAACATAAATTCATAAATTACACTACAATCTAAGAATACACATAAGATAAGTCCTAGATGATTCATGATTCATAGGAGATGACTTTTGAGCAAAATATTTTAGGGTGACATGTTTATGAAAACATTTAAAGATTTTTCAAGGTGGAGGTGGAAAGTGGGAGGTGATTGCGGTAGTGAGAAGATATTCAAGATGAGCAAACATGATGTTCATCTCATCTCTTAAAGTAAAGAAAAGCTTTCGGTTGTGAGAGAAACATATGCAAGTTGACCTATAATAGTCATGATAGTTGTAGAAAAAAGGATGGCCCATGATAGGTGGTTGAGGTTGTGGTGGAGATGGTGGTGATAGAGTGTCATGAATGTGATCAAGAGGAGTGATTGGTGACAAAGAGAGTGTGATATCCAAAGAAGGATGACTTTGAAGTGGTTGAGGGTTTAGAGGTCTATGAGGAACATCCAAAATGTTGTCAAGCAAAGGGTTCAAATTATGAGGAGAAGTTGGTTCATGTGAAGATGGTGGTGAAATTTGAAGTTTTGAGTAAAAGGAAGAAGACGTGTTCTCTTAACTTGATGATGTTTGATTAGTGGATGTGGTTTTTGATGGTGCATTTGGAGGAGTTGGAGATGAAGAAGTTGTTGTAGGAGAAGGTGTGGTGGTGATATCTTTATCACTAGATATGTTGACAAATAGTTGTCTAGGAGGGATTATGGTGAGTTTGATTTTCTTGGAAGGGTTAGATGAAGAAGCATTGGTGGAATTCATGGTAGAATGGTGTGAGGATGATGATAGAAGTGGGGAGGATGACTTATTTAATTAGGGAGGAAAAGATCAAAGTGGAAAAGCATGAGAGTTGAGTTTTTGGATTCCAAAAGTGGTTTAGTAAAATGCAGAAGGTTTAGCTGGGTCTAAGAAAGAATAGTCAACTGCACAGAAAATCAGGAGCTATAGTGAAAATTCCGTGACTTCTGATGGCAGTCCCATAAATACCTGGCGGTCCCATATATATTAGGGGGCCGCCCAATAGTTATGGGGGCCGTTCTCTGGAGACAGGAAATTTTTCTAGTTTCTTCTAATTTTTTGTAAATCCTGTATAAAGACAGTTTCCTATTTTTCCCTTTTGTAGTCAATTCCAATTCATCATGAATCATCTAATACTTAACAATCAAGGTTATAATTTGTCTAGGTATGATTGAAATAGGGAAGCGGATAAAATTGTGAAAGAAATGATTTGTAAAAATATGAGATTTTTGGTAAACCATATATAGAAAGTGAATTTGGAAATGAAAATTTATTTTTAGAAAGTAGTTTTCAAGCAAAATGGTTTAACAAATTAGCTTTGGTTTTTATAAAACTTAAGGTATAATGATAATTAATTAAGTAATAAAAGAAGAAAAAAAATATTTTTTAAGGCATGAATAGTAATCCGAATTTTAGTAAATAAAAGGAAAAAAAAGAATTTGAGTTGGATACAAACTTTAATAAGGAATTATCTAATAATTATTTGGAGGCTATAAATACAAAAACAAAACCCAAATCCCACCCCCATTATCAGTCGACCGGTTTTAAGAGAGGGGAAGAAGAAAAATTTTTAGGGTTCTTTGCTAAGGTAAATTTTCTAATCTTGTTCAATTCTAGTTTTAATTTTTCAATTCTAGTAATCCAAAATGATGGATTAGGGTTATAAATTAGGATTTATAAATTAGGGTTCTTAGGTTTCTGGAAGTTTATGATGTATAGGTCATGTTTGATCATTAGTTTAATTGTTTACATGATTGGGATTGTCGGTTAGGGTTTAGTCTTTGAGGATAGTCGTTTTAATTCACTGCAGAAATTTAGTCAGACTTGTAGAGGTCATAACTCGGTCATAAAAGATCAAATAAATAATTTACAACATACTAAAGATAACCTCAGAGAGTCTACTTTCTAGAAAAGTTGGCCTCATGAGTTTTTATGGTTGGGAAGTGGGTCAAATGGTCATTACAAAATCAGTGACGAATTTTAGTTTTGGTTTTTATTTTTCTAAAAATACTCAGACATCTAAGTCACGTGGCAGTTAGTTCATATATTATGTGTGTTCCCTGAATTTTGGCTAAGGTCATAGTGAGGTCTAAGTTGGTTAACCAATGTCATACTTTTAGAAGGTCAGATTCTGGACGAATTCTGGACACATTGAATTAAGGAATTTCTAAAGGGTATTTGAAATAGGGTAATGACTTTGGAAGAGCTAGGAGAGGTTCATAAGACTTGTAAGTAGCATAATGAATTTTGGTTTGAATTATGGGAGTGTTTAAGTGGTGCGTTTAGGACGCATAAGTGGGTGTAAAATTCTACTTAAAACCAAAAAGTGCAAAGTGTAGTATCAAAGTCTAAATGGCATATATAAGAGTGGGTCAAGGATTTAAATAAGAATAAGACTATGGTAGATAGCTTAGATATCCATCATAGTTGAGGTTACATCATATTAGGTTGAATGCCTAATTGATGGTAGCTTATAATGTGTTTAATTGTTTAGATTGTTCGTGAAATTTTGTGAAGTTTTGTTGGATCCTTTTGGAAGCTAAGCATCAGGTGAGTTTTATAGTCCCTCTTTTTAATGTTTTTACATTGGGATGGAAGTGATGCAAAGATGTTTTGAATGTGTTTAATCGCTGCGATTATTTGGTTTTACTTGAGGCATGAACGTTTATGTGGTTATTATATGTGGTATGCTTAATGATGTTATGATTTCTGTGTGATTCCGGTTAGAGGGTAGTGCTTCTACTTATTCCAAATCTAATTGAAGGATTGAAATAAGATGCCATTTCTGTGTGATTTCGGTTGGAGGGTAGTAACTCTGCTCATTCGAAATCTAACTGGAGGGTTAAAATAATACTCCATTTTGTGTGATTCCGATCGGAGGGTAATGGATTACCCCAGGTTTGGTATGTGGATCGTGGGCACGTTCCGTCTTGTTATGATTGATTGTGAGTTATTTGATAGCCTATGTGATAACTAGCTTAAATTGTTCTGCCATGATATGTTATGTTAATCGTAACAAATTGTTTTATTTAAATATTATTTTGGTGTCTTAAACCTATGACTCTCACCAACCATTGTGTTGACGTATTTTAGCATCATTTTCAGGTGAGCATCATGAGGTTAGGAGAAGTGGCTAGAGAGAGACTGCTAGGGTTGCATGGGAGTTCGCTCCTAAAATTGTTATATTTTGCATGAATCTTTGTTGAATGCTTTGGTTTTTATTAGGATTGTGGATTTGTTATTCTTGTATTGGTGAGACCCCTTTTCATTAATACAAGATGTTGTTTTTGGTTTTCGATATTGTCATGACACATTGTGTCTTATGACTCAGTTATGCATTTAGTATTTCTCTATTGTTGACACCATTGTGTTATGATGATATCCATTCTCGTTATGCCTCGCGTTTCTGCCTTGGCGGGGTGTGACAGTAGGGGTCTTAGACAAGGAGACCCCATGTCTCCTTTCCTTTTTATTTTGGCGATGGAGGGATTACATGCTCTCACGTCTAAGGCTGAGGCGTTAGGTTTATTTAAATATGCTTCTATTGGCCAGGATAACTTGAGTATCTTTCATTTAATGTATGCGGATGATGTTATATTTTTTGGTGAATGGTCTTGGGTTAACGCTCATAACCTTATTAGTATGCTTAAGTGCTTCTTTCTCATTTCGGGGCTAAAAATCAATGTTCACAAAAGTAATGTTCTAGGGGTTGGCGTTACTGATGGGGAGGTCTCTCACATGGCGAATATAATTGGTTGTGGGGTGGCTAAATTCCCATTGAAATATCTTGGTGTTTTAGTATGGTGTAACATGGCCAGGTGCACTAATTGGAATGCTATAATTCAAAAATTCTCTTCCACGCTCATCAAAATTAGCATGTTTTAATGCCCAATACGCTCTATGCTCTAATTCGATTGGTAAATGACACGACTTTCCATAAACAAGCTTGTAAGGCGTACAACCAATTAGTGCCTTAAAAGCAGTACGAAATGCCCACAAAGCATCGTCTAATTTGTCAGACCATGAGACACGGTTTTCTCCAACCGTCCTTTCTAAAATATGTTTTAACCCACGATTTGACACCTCGACTTGACCACTCGTTTGAGGATGGTAAGCGGTAGCAAGACGATGAGTGACCCTATACTTAGACATTACTTTAGCAAGTTTGTCATTACAGAAATAGGTCCCACGATCGCTTATAATAGCTCTCGGTGTACCGAATCAGGCAAAAAGAGATTTCAAAAACTTAACTACAACTCTAGCATCGTTAGTGGGGAGCGCCTTGGCTTCAACCCATTTGGATAGGTAATCAACGGCTACGAGTATGTACTTATTTCCTTTAGATAATGGTCCCATGAAGTCTATGCCCCAGACATTAAAGATTTCACACACTTGGATGGAATTTTGTGGCATCTCATCACGTTGTGAAATTTTCCTTGAAGCTGGCATGAGTCACAGTTTTTGACTAACTCATGGGCATCTTTGTAGATTGTGAGCCAATAAAATTCTGAGTTAAAAACCTTTTTGGCGATGTAGTTGGCACCGTAATGTCCCCCGGTGGGTCTACTATGGCAAGCTGTGAGGATGTCGACATTTCTTGGCCTGAAACATATCGCCGGATCACTTGATCCGCATAGGTTTTGAATAGAAAAGGGTCGTCCCAAAAATAGTGTTTGACATCTTTGAAAATTTTGTTTTTCTGCTGAGTTGACATTCCTTTGACAATGAAATTCCCCGCGTGGTAATTTGCATAATCGGCAAACCACGAGGTACTTGGGTCGCTATGAGAAGTCACCATATTAAGTGTCTCGAGAGGAAAATTTTTGTTTATTTCCTTTGGATCTAGAACATTTTCATACGGGTTTTCTAATCAGGAAAGATGATCTGCTGCGTAGTTCTCGACTCCCTTCGTATCAATTACTTTAAAATCGAATTCTTGAAGAAGTAGAACCCATCTTAGCAATCTTGCATTGGCATCTTTCTTAGCAAATAGGTACTTAAGGGCTGAATGGTCCGTATACACTATGCTTTTATTCATGATGAGGTATGCCTGAAATTTTTCAAAAGCGTACACCATAGCTAAAATTTCTTTTTTCGTTGTGGTGTAGTTCGATTCTGCCTCGGTCATTGTTTTGCTTGCATAATGTATCGGCCTAAAGTGTTTCTCAATTCGTTGCCCCAGAACCGCACCTATGGCAAGTTGGGGGCAATCAGAATTTGAGCTTCGGTTAATTTCTTCTTTAAGGTCTGAAAAGCTTGAATGCATTCCTTTGAGAAAATGAAAGGAGTGTTTTTCTCAAGGAGATGTGTCATGGGTCGAGAAATTTTTGAAAAGTCCTTGATGAATCTACGGTAAAAACCTGCATGTCCGAGAAAACTCCTAATGCCCTTGACGGTAGTTGGGTGAGGTAATTTAGCAATGACGTCTATTTTGGCTTTGTCGACTTCGATTCCTTTCTTTGAGATTTTGTGTCCCAGTACGATGCATTCTTTCATCATAAAATGGCTTTTTCCCAATTTAGAGCCAAATTAGTGTCTTCACACCGTTTAAGTATTTTTTTTCTAAATTGGAAAGGCACGTTGAGAAAGAATTTCTAAAAACTGAAAAGTCATCCATGAAAACTTCCATCGTCTTTTCTATCATATCATGGAAGATAGCCATCATACACCTCTGGAACATGTCTGGTGCATTGCATAAGCCAAAAGGCATGCGGCGGTAAGCAAACGTTCCGTATGGGCAGGTGAATGTGGTCTTTTCCTGATCTTTCGGATCGATTGGTATTTGAATGTAACCCGAGAAACCATCAAGGAAACAATAGTATTCATTTCTTGTGAGTCTCTCAAGCATTTGATCCATAAACGACAAAGGGAAGTGGTATTTTTGGGTGGCTTTGTTCAACTTACGATAATCAATACAAACTCTCCATCCCATTACAAGTCTAGTTGGTACTAATTCATTTTCATCATTGGCCACTACAGTCATCCCTCCTTTTTTGGCACATAGTGCACTGGGCTCACCCAAGGACTATCCGAGATTGGGTAGATCAATCTAGCATCAAGAAGTTTTTCAACCTCTTTCTTAATGACATCATGGATCTTTGGATAGGCCCTTCTCTGATGTTGGACCGCTGGTTCATAGTCCTCTTCCATTAGAATTTTTTGAGAACAAAATTCCGGGTTAATACCCTTTATGTCGGAGAGTTTCCAAGCGATGGTTTGCTTTTGGGACTTTAGAACTTTAATGAGAACGGTCTTTTCATCAAGACTCAAATCTTTGGCAATTATGACTGGAAACTTGTTGTTGTCTTCCAAAAATGCATATTCGAGATGAGGCGGTAAGTCCTTAAGTTCAACCTCGGGAGGTTCATCAATTGAATATTTGGCAGTTTTAGCTTCACACAGTTTAAGTTCCTTTCTAATTTTCGACAAATAATTTCCTTGGTTCGGAGGTGGTGAAGGATCACTATTAAGGATTGCTTCAAGAATAAGAATGTCCCCTTCTGGGTCATAATAGGATTCATCAACTTCCGGTGAAGTTGGATCGTCGGCTAGAGCAAGAAAAGCATCAGCTTCTTCTAGAAGTAGAAAATCACTATCCCCGAAAGGAGTGAGAGTCGGAGAAGAATTTGAAACTATCGGGTCATATCCGGGAGTGGGATTGCCACTGGCGATCACATCTGAAAATCCTAGAACTTCCTGAGAATACTCTTCACAAGCTAATTCAACAACGTCGATTCGATTCGCCGTCATATCATTATAATTAACCGAGTATCTCGAAGTTTGATCTAGATTATAAGTAATGGCCTCATTTCCTACTCGAAGGGTTAATTCACCTTCGTACACGTCTATCAAAGTATGACTGGTCTTAAGAAAACACATCTCAAGAATTAGAGGTACTCGAGGGTCTGGTTCAAAATCTACGACCACGAAGTCGGCTGGAAACTGGAATACACCAACTTTAACGTTGACATCTTTAGCAATACCAATCGGTCGTGAGATCGAACGGTCCGCTAGTTCTAGTGTCATGCACGTTGGAGTCAGGTCTGGAAGGTTAAGCTTTTTCCACACGGAAAATGGCATGAGATTTATGCTAGCGCCAAGATCGGCCAAGGCTAAGCACTCATCCATTCCGGGAAATTTACATGGAATAAGGAATCTGCCGGGGTCACCAAGTTTTTCGGGTAACTTGTTAAGTATGACCGCCGAGCAATGTTCGTTCAAAGGGGTTCTAGCCATCTCACTAAGCTTTTCTTTATTTCCAATTAAGGCTTTAAGAGTTGAAGCAAACTTGGGCATTAGAGTCAAAGCATCCATGAAACTAATTTCGAAACTCATATCTTTGAAGATTTCGTAGAATTTCTCTTTTTGTATTCGTCACGCGTCTTCACGGTGCTTCTCATCATTTCGCCTTGAAGGATAAGGAATCGACGGTTTTGGGTTAGGCATCGGTGCACTAACTGGAGCAACAACTGGCTCAGAAACTGGATTTTGGTTTTCAACTGGGACAACCGGAGGTTGGACGTCTTCGGTAATTCCATTATTAGTAGGAAAAACCGTGTCCTTTGTCACCTCGGTTCTACGTTCTACTACTTTAGGAGAAGAAGAAGTAGGAAACAGGTCCTTGATAAGCAACCCCGCTTCGGGTAGTAATACCCTTCAAGTCTTCCTTCGGGTTAGTAACGGTGTTACTTGGAAGAGAACCGAACTCGAAGACGAAGCGGTATTGGAATTTACGAATTTAGAAAGCATTTCTGTTAAATTATCATATGGTTTTGTAATCTGGCTTGATTTGCATATTCCTTAAAATTGCATCATTTAGCCTTGACATAATTCTCAAAATCGGTCTTTGAAACACCTTGCATTTGCGTTAGCGGAGCTTGATAAGGTTGAGCTTGGTAAACTGGTGGTTGACTAGTCGGAGGTTGATACACTTGTCTTTGGTAGAAGTTTTCACGGTTTGATTGAAATTGGTTCCTCGATTTTGGTTGAAATTATTCCGTGATTCTGATTGAACTGTTTTGATGGTTTTGAATCGGCAGAATAACCAGAGGTGGATTTGATTGCAACCATCGGAGGTCTAGAATTGGTATTTCCTTGATTAAAATTGGCTGCAGCAGCTTGTGAAACGTACTCTTGAATGTTGTCTCGATAAATGTTGCCATCGGTGGCTGGACAATTTCTAAAACGGAGGCACCTCTCACAAGTTACCACAATCTCTGCTCGGACCGCTTTTACGGGTATTGGGAGCTTGGGCTTTTTGTTTGTCGATAAGCATAGTCTTCATCATATTCTTAAGTTCAGAAACTTCGGTTGTAAGAGCAGCAACATCTGGTGAAATTCCGGGGGTAGATGAATTCGAACTCACTTTAGCAACGACTGCCTTGTTTCGTGAATTACGAACCTTGGATTTACTCTCGATAATTTTCAAGCATTCACGAGGCATCTTATCCAAAAAGTTTCCACCCGCAGCAGAATTCAACGAATCTTGATCATTAGCATTCAAAGCATTGTAAAACGTATCTAGTTGATGTAATTCTGAAAAATCCATGATGTGGCATGCTCGAAGAAGTTCATTAATCATCTCATGCCTCGTAAAATGATTCGTCAAATCTTTGTTGAAATCCCATGATTTCGTTTCGGAGTATTTATGTTTTGAAGGAGGAAAAATTGATTTAATGATTTTGAAACAAGATCATCCCATGTCAAAATTGATCGAGGAGGTTCTTTTTCTAGCCAAATCTGGGCTGAACCTTCAAGAGAAAATGGAAAAAGCATAAGCTTAATTGACGTGCTCGGGATGTCCGGGAATCTCATCGTTGAGGTGATCTTATTGAAATAACGGATGTGAGCATGTGGATCCTCTTTATCATGTCCGAAAAACTGTTTGTTTTGAACAAGATTGATCAAACCATGCTTTAACTCAAAATTAGCATTGATTTCGGGATTACGATTGCATCCTCGTACCCCTCGGTGGGTGCTTGGAGCAATTCCGCCATAGTCCGGTTATCGGCCATCGGAACTAGGGGAGGATTATCAAAAGGTTCTACTAAATTAAATGGTTCTACAACAGCCGGTGGGGCTTGTTGTTGACGGTTATGGTTGCGGGTTTGAGAACGAGTGCGCATGCACAAAGTAGAAAAAGAAAATATTAAAAACTTATTTTTTTTTTACAATGACATGGACTCGAACCATGATAACACCAATGTTAACCGTACATCTAAAAAAGCGGCTTCCCGAAAAACCGTTTGGGATACTAATACCCATATCACATTTGTTGAGTTGTGTCTTGAGGAGGTTAAAAGGGGGAATAGACCCGGAACCCACTTTAATAAGATTGGATGGACGAACTTGGAAAATAACTAAAAGCTCGGTCGGGAAAGGTATTTAACAAACAACAACTCAAAAACCATTGGGATACGATGAAAAAAGATTTTAAGTTATATGATCGTTTAATGAGAATTGAATCCGGGCTTGGGTGGGATCCTATGAAAAAGACTATTGATGCAACGCTTGAATGGTGGGATGAAAAAATAGAGGTACGATTATAGTGATTTATAGTAACAATTATTTTGTTAAATGACACTTTTGGTTGGCTATTGTTATATCGTTAACTATATTGTATTTGTTTGTTTTATAGGCTGATCCGGACCTTGCAAAATTTAGGGACACAAAAAGGAAAAATCTTTACAAATATATATAATATAATATCGTATATTAACAGTGAAGTATGATTCCCGAGGTCGTTATTTCCCCAACGAATGTGAAATTGAAACCACTTAGACGTTCGGGACAAAGATTGAATTGAAACAAAGGTGATTTGATTATCTACTCTTACAATATAAATTAGAGCAAATTATAACAATTAAAGCAACTGAAAACAAATAACGGATAAGCACGAAAACGAATAACGGGAAATTAAACTTTAACTAAAAACACAAAACGGGAACCCTAAACGGTGGTTAAAAACCCTAAATTTCTAAAATTAAACCTAAATTGAATTTCTCTTTTTAAATAGACTCTAATTGACTAAAAAGTAAGTTTAAAGAAATCTAGAACAAAAACGGATTTGAAATGAGCTTAAAAACACAAAAAATGTAAACGGGAACGAATCCCGTTCTTTAAAAATGAAATTTTGCAATTTAGACCCTACGAAAGCAAAACTAATTTTCCTAGAAAGTTTATGTTAAAAGAAAATTTTAGAAAAAAGAAAATTATTATTTTGATTATTTTTGTATTTTTTATGAATTTTTAAAGTTTTAAACTGAATTAAATGTTTAAAAATAACAAACGATAATGAAAAATTACGAAAAATTCCCAAAAAGTCCTAAATGTGACGAGAATCCTAGGAAAAATAAGCTTATGGTCACAGCTTAATGAATAAGCTTCGGAATAAGCTAAAACAGCTTATAGAGCCTAAAAGGGAAAATGAGTACAAATATTAAATTTTGTAATCATATAACGAAAAAGACCCCAGGGCGCGTTGGTAGTGGAGTGTGTGTTGTGTTGTTATAAAAGGGTTGAGGGTGTTGAGGTCGGGGGCTCGAGTCTTGCTCACCCCCGATTTCCACCTTCCCCTTTTTTTATTTTTAAAAACTTATAAAAGCAAAGTTTTAGAAAAACTGAAAATAAGCACTTTTAATAAAAGAAACTTTTTATGAAAAGCCATAAATAAGCTGTTAAACAGCTTATAACTAGACAGAAACTACTTAGCTTAATTTTTAGAGTTCTCCTTAAACTAAATAAGATAGAAGACTAAATAAGCTAAAGTTAAAACTGAATAAGCTATAATATGCTAAACCTAAGCTAATGAGCTAAACAGAACTAAAAATAAGCTAAAAGACTAAATAATCTCTTTTATTAAAACTAATAACCAAACAGTCCTAAAGCATACTTTGGGCTTAAAATTAAGCTAGCAAATAAGAACTATAGGCAAAATCACTTGCAACTACTGAAAGCATAACCTGCAAGCTCCTAGGAAAGACTTTTTAAATGAACTTTGGACAACAAAAGCTTAATAAAAAAACTGCAAAAGTACTCAGAACATGCTGATTGGATTTTTGGTTTTCAAAAAAAACAAAGTGTTATATTTGAGCTTAAAAACAGATGATCTATTGAGCTTATTTCTAGAAAACAATTTTAAACAGATGAATAATGACCTAAAAGCTAAATGTATGCTGAAAATTAAATCCTAAATACTATTTTAACCTACTGAAAATTAAACTAGAAAATGACCTATTGTCTTTTTTAAGCTACTGATGCAGTGTGCACTATTTTAACATAAATCACCTAGACTAAATGCAGGCTAAAGTAACTTATCTCTGTAACTTTAAAACACCTAAACAAAGGCTAAGTAGGCAATGATTAATACTAGGATTGATTAAAGCTTAAAATGCAAAACAATTTAGGAGGTTTGGACTTATATCAAACCATCCTATGAAAACTTGATTAATCCTAATCCTAGCTCATAAATCCAGCTTAAACAATCTTAGTTGAAAGATTAAATTCAAAATCCAAAGACCAAGTGGCCACTAGCAGTATAACTTGTGGTTAATACTGTTGTGCCAAACACCCCTTTAACTAGACTTAAACTCATTTTGGCTTATGAAAAAACTTTTTAATGAGCAAAACTTTAATACCAGATAACAAATAGCTTATGACAAACCTAATGATCTTATATTAATAAGCAAATAAGCCAGAGATAAAGAACTAAGAACTATGCTAATATTTTTGAGTTTTTGACAGTTTTATGAATTAAAACTAAGAAATCTAAGATCTATGCTATAAAACATAAAAACAGATATTTAAACATATTTAATAAGCATAAATAGACAGAATTAAGCACAAAAAGCTAGACTATAAGCAGAATATAAGCATATGCAAAATTAAAGCTAAGATACTTGAAAATTAAAGGAAACTTACAAAAGCCTTAGCTAAACAAAGGCAATAGTGCTCAAGAGAGCTTTCAACAGCTCTAGCTTATCACAAGGATAAGCTAGTAAGGTCCCATAAGCTCTTCCATGTTAAGCTTATCATCCATAAGTCCATAGTCCATAAGCATAGGTATTTAAACTGATTTTATTGGTTTATGTAGATTAAGAGCTTGTTAATAGCTCAATTTGAGCTTAGAGACTCAAAGAGCTAGACAAGAGCTTATGAAACAGTAGCAATAACATTTGAGAGTAAAGAGCTTATGACAGATTATTAAAATAAAACTTATGATTTTATTAACTAGAAAAACCGATTACAATATGTTGAAACTGAGATTACAATAAGCTCTTTAAAAAACTGAATTAAAACTACATAAGCTAATTTACGAAAATTACAATTTAACTAGAAATTTTAGAAAGCTAAAAACTAGATATTCGTGTGTGTGAATGTGAGGGCTATTTATAGCCTGAGAATGAAGGTTCTAGGCCTCTTGCCCGGCTCTCTTTGTCTTGATCTTATCCCTTGAATAAATTCCAATCATTGAGTCATAATTTGAGCCGTTGGATCACTTTAGTGAGCACACGGATTGCCAACGTGGCATTCCGTGTGTCAGAGCCATTGTGCTTCTTTTTCAAGTCTTTTAGTGTAAAATCTTGCATCCTTGTGTGTTTTCTTCATTCCAATGTGTCATTCCTTTATGTGGGTTTCCACCAATTGAGCGTTTGGAGACATATAACTCTGCCAAGGTGTCC
Organism: Tanacetum coccineum; assembly: GCA_026074375.1. Taxonomy (NCBI): domain Eukaryota; kingdom Viridiplantae; phylum Streptophyta; class Magnoliopsida; order Asterales; family Asteraceae; genus Tanacetum; species Tanacetum coccineum. Next base: position 15,224 of record BQNB010066144.1, read on the forward strand.
TTTATCACTTGAATTGTCTCTCCACGTGGCCTATTTTAATTTGCCCTTTGTTTTGAACTCGAGGTAAAACGGGGAAGACAGTGAACAGTGGTAAATTCCTTTCCCGCGTAAAAAACTTGTATGCCAGGGTTGCTTGTCTTTTCTTTTGACCCGGGTCGTTTGACCTTGGGCTTATAAAGGGCTTTAGGCCGTGGGGTTGTGGGCTTGGGTTATTAACATGTTTTTGGATTTGAGTTATAAAAGTTAACGGGTGTTAACTCTTTATATATTAAAGAGTTAACACTGTTAGGGATTAGGGGACCATTTTTTGCAAGTTTGTTTAACTTTGAGGGACTGATTTGGTATTTTTAGGTTTTGTCTTTTTGTGGTTGATTAATGTTGACCAAGGGTTGACAAATGGTTGACTTTGAAAGCATTCTCCTGGCTCTTGTATTCTCTTTCCTTTCCCGAGTCCGTGTTTGTCCGGTTTTGACCGTTCTCTTATGATTTTTGCTATATTCGTACCTACACAATCACAAAGATAAAACAAACAATATACAAGCATTTTAAGCACAATTTTGTCTTTTATGGGCCTATTTTGATATAAAACGGATATGTGTTTTCACACATATCAAAATTCCCCAAACTAAGCGATTGCGTGTCCTCACGCAATATTATATGCTCCATAACTAAATACCTCAAAACTTCCCCATACTAAATCTTTGAAAAGTAGCAAAGACTTTTGTGGAGAGAGTTAAGAAATCACAAGTTATAAAACACCCTATTTTCCTATTTTTATAAAACTTTTTTATTTTTTATTTTTTTATTTTTTTTATAACTAAGGATATTTTGACTTTCATTATTTTCGTAACTGTTAGGGATCATAGAACAAGATGCATTTCGATCCGAGAATGCCCCAAAAATGATAAATTCATCGTCCCCGACTTTTCACTTACTCCAAACCAAGCTTAAAACGAAATCACCATTAAATATCAGTCAAGGTGCTAACACTACTCATATTTGCAACTTGTGAACTTTTTACTCCCGACATTTATTATATCTTAGGTGAATGTGCTATTTTGAATTTCAACCATGGATCAACGTTTTGAAAAATACTATGCTTCACGTTCCGCCCGAGTTATCTCTCAAATTTTGTTTCTTTTGAGGCACTTCCTATATCAATCTTAGGTTTGGAGACTACAGAAGTAGTATCTAAAGACTTATATTGTGTTAACATCTCAGAAAACCTAGTCTTAAGGACTACGTAAGTAGTGTCTGAAGATTTTGGTGCTCTAGAATTAGTAGATAAGGCTCTATGAACATTCGAATGCACATTTAATTTATATTTTGCAAGACATTTATCATGACATGGAATAAGCACATTTTGCAAACAAGAAATACATAACAGAGTTTTTGCTTTAGCAGCGTTTGCAACATTAACATCATTTACATTCTCTTTATTTGAGATAACATTTGCAGATGAATTATATGTTTGCTTATTTTTTTTCTAACATAAACTGCTACTTTCTTTGCTGAATTCTTAGATTTAGCTAAGACACTGTTCTTGACATGTGAATCTCTATTCATTGGTCTTCTAACACTAGATGCAACATTCATTCTTGTAGAAGATAAACCACTCTAAGCCTCGTTTGTTTGTGATTCTTGTGTTGTGACAACTCTGTACATTCCAGGTGCTATGATATTTTTGTTTGAATTTGACCTTCTTTGTTTGTCAGGTGAAGTCTGTAAAGTGACTAGTTTCGACACTACATGCTTTTCTTTTGTTTTTGAAACAATTGTTTTCGTTTGAAAAACTTGTTTGTTTATCGGTGTGACACAAAGAATATTTTGAGAAACATTTGTCTTGTCAAACTTAGTATTTACAGACTTACCTTTTTCAACAGTTTCCAATCTAGTTTTTAACTCAGATATGGTACTTAAAAGATTCTGATTCTCAGCACGGATAGGCACCCCCAAAATTATGCCAATATGTTTTCTCATAGACATGAGCAATTAATTCATCCATTTCTTTTTTAGATTGAGACCGTGTCTTTTTTATTGAATCGAAAAGCTTTTGATATTCTAATTTTACATTGTCTCGTTCTTTTATCAAAGATTGCACTTGAAACTCTAAAGAGACGTTCTCATTCTCAAGTTTCTCCATCTTTGAAATCCAAGAGTAATCAAGAGGATTTGTGTTTTTATTATTCAACGTTGACTCCCATTTATGTTTTTCTTTTTCATGTTGTAACTTTAATTCAAAATTAACACTTTCCTTTTGATATCTTTGAACATCTTTTAAAAAAAAAATTATTTTTGCTTGCAAACCCTCTTGAATCTCAATGGAATTCTTTTTTATTTGTTCAATTTTAGCATGTAAGGAATTATCTACGCATTTATGATTTAACAACACACTTATTTCCACTTCATGCCTGAGGGATGCGTCCAAAAGTTGATCTTTTAAAAAATCATTTTGCTTCTTTATTTCACAAAGTTTACTTTCTGTAGAATCAAAAACATCTTTCATTTCTTTTATATCCCTTTGAAATAATTTTCTAAAGAATTCAAAAAAGAACTGCAACTCGTTAACAATCGGTTTGACTTGATCTTGACAAAAATCATATAGTTGTATTTCTTTAGGAGATGTGTAAAAAATGCTTGCTCTTTTACAATTCTTCTGAATTAACTCAGACAAATTTTGAAAACAACTTTTCATTTTATCCAATTGTATGATTAAAGGTGACTCACTCGGCATTGAAGCCGGGACATAAGAAGTTGCATTTGTAGTCTTGTCAGAAGGAATAAAATAAGATGGAAAATATTTTTGATTAGCAGAAAGTTATTTTTGAGGAACAAAGTCTTTATAAAGTGCATTTATTTGTTTGTAATCAATCGTCTAACAATTCTGTTTGTTTGCAACAACAATTGGATCATTCATTTTTTTCTTTCATTTTTTGTTGGCTTTTGGAAGCATCATCAAGAGTGTCCTCAGTATCTCTAACATTCAAAGGAATTTTTAACTTACTCAGATAAGAGGCAAGATATAACTTTGGACATTGAGAAATTGCTTGCTTGAGTGTATAAGAATTCGGGTACCCCAAACCATATTTTAATTGTGAATCATACACAGACAATGGCTTTGGTCTAAGCATAAACATTCCTTGTAAGGAATTGCCAAGTTTTAATATTAGATCAACATTCTTTTTAAGTTTGGCCTCGAGATCTAAAATAGTGTCATGATAACGATCCTCATTTTCACTCATTTGTCTTTTTAAAATTAAATGAGTCTTTTGAAGTTCCTTTTTTTCCGCTTGTAATCAGTAACAGTTAAATCTAATTTATCTCGTTGTTTTTCTAGGTCTAGAATGATATCTCGATCATGAACATATTGAGATTGAGCTTTTTGATTAAAATGTTTTGCTTGTCTATCAGCCTCAAGAGATTTGTTGAGATAACTGTTATCCCCTTTGATGTTTTCCAAAACCCGAACCCTTTCCTTATACAACTCAAGCAGACTAGTTAAAGTCGTGTTTTGTTGTTGGACTTTTTGAACAAATAATTGTTGTTTCTCAGCTTCCTTATATGCATTTCTAGCTAGTTACTCTAACACATATAGGTCAGGAACATATGTATCTTTTTCAACACTGCCACCATTAACATTTCCATTTGGTTCATCAAATATAATATTGCTATCAATTTGATCATCACCAATTGTACTGTTAATAAATTTAGTATGAGTTGGATACATTTGTTCTTGATTATCTTTGATGGATGAAGATTGTACCTCACTAATAAATGCATAATCATATCTTGGTCCAACATCAGAAGTATTATCGGCTGGTTGAATCCTGGCCATTAAGCACATGTTTGCACTGAGTTCTTCAATTTCTTCCATCCTTGAAGCATTAGCAAAGAGAAAATCATTATGTTCATCGGAAAGAAGTAGTCCAGCTTCATCTTGTTTTGCCAGTAACATTTGTTCCATGAAGTATTTCGAATCCCGAACTCTTAGTTTTGGAGAATTCCTAGCATAATGTCCTTTCCCAATACAGTTGTAGCATTGAACAGTTGAAGTATTTCCTAAAGACAAAGTTCAAAGAGTCCTTTGAACATTTTCGGTCTCATTATGAGCATTAGATCCCTCAACAACTTCCTCTTGAACATAAGCTCGTCTAGTATTTCTTCCAGTATTACCAGGGTTCCTGCTTTGAATATCCACCCTATCTCCTTGAATGATTGCTTGGTTTCTGGTGTTGGATGAAGTACGAAGATGATTATTTGTTGGATTAGAAAAAATTTGAGTAATGGCTCGAGCAAGTAACAACATTGCAGAGGTTAGAGGATCTTCAGAATTGGTTTGAACATCATCCTGCTGGTACTCTCGTCATAATCAACAACAGACGTAGGATGCATTACATATTAAGATGAGGTATTTCTGAAAGATGAACCCGTGTGTGCTACTAGAGCCAAAGGATCATGAGACTTTTCTAACCTCTTTACCCATTATGCATTAACCAGTTTCTCGAATTGCTGAATGTAATCAAAGAGATCATCAAACGAATCCACTGTCAAATGTTTAGCAAGACGAACTTGGGTGACATATTTTAACCATTCCAGTAGCAAGCTACTCAAGAACTTTGTGTTAACTGTGACAATTGGAAAAATCATTCTATTTCGTTCCAAATCATTCATTAACTGAGCAAAGCGGTTGTAGACAGAAACAAGTACTTCCCCTGGTTCAGCAACAAACTAATCAAATTCGTTCGTAAAACGAGTTTCTCTATCAACTTGGTTTTGTATAGTGCCCCTCATCAGACGTTCAACTCTTTTCTACATTTCCTTAGCCGTAGTGCAAGCATCCACATAGTTGTAAATTTCATTTGGAATAGAAAGTAGAATCCGATTCATTCACTTAATTTCAGCATCATAGTGCAATACTTCATCACCATATAGATCCTCTGCAGTCTGCAGTGTTGGTAATGTCGAACCAGTAGGAATAAACATTTGAAACTGATAAGGACCTTCATCAAGTGCTTTGTTAAGCCACTTTTGGTTTTCTCTCTTCCGATTTATATATCTTCTAAATCTACTTGCCCATGGTATATAACTACCCCTTTCAAGCATAGGAGGCCTAGTCTCAGAATCGGCATCAGCGAGAGATTGTTGATATGCTTTGGATGTTGACATTAAGTATGATTCAAAGATTGGATCTTTGTAGACGAAAATGAGTGATATTTGTTAGAAGATTTCCAAACTCGGTAACAGTTGTCAAATTCGGACAACACTGTTCTCGGATAACAAGTAGCCTGAAACTCAATACACTTCTCGGACAGAACTAAAACTCGGACAAAGAATACAATCAAACTTGGTACTCTCAAAACGTAGTAAACTCATAAATACTTTTAATCCAAAAATCGATTAACTTGTTTTATTTCAAAAGATTGATTTAATCAAACTTGATAGAACCGAAATTTGAAAAAATCCTAATGATATGAATTAACAAGAACCACAATCTTGATAGACCCGAAATTAATGATTTCTTAATAATCCAAAACACTTATATCACCAAATTCGATAGAACCGAATTTGATTTCCGAGTTTAGTAATTATCGAATTTGTGTTTCAAAAACCCAATCCATGATAATACCGTGAACTTGTGATGTTTTATGACTTTGTAAGCTTATTTCCGAGATTAAATCACTAAATGCTTATTCACACTTTTCAATAAAACCAAAAATGTATGAATACTTATGAAACTCGATAGGCAACCGAGTTTATCAATAACCACCTAATATACGATTTTCGATAGAACCAAAAATGCGTGTATATATATATGACAAAACTTTTTCTACTGAGATTAAAATAATAACGATACAAAAGCTCCCTAAAATGATCCAATAATGCTAAAACCCCTTCCGAGAATACAAAAATACTTCCAAGAATGCTAAAACACTTTCGATAATGCACAAAATCCAATACATCGTCACGTCAAATCCATTAGAATAGTCGATAATGCTCAATTACTCAAAATAGCTACCAAAATACAAATCGAAAGCTCAAGAATCTCAACCGAATCCTCTGAATTGCATTGTATGGTACTCGGATGTGTAACAATCCACAAATCGAATCACTCTTATTCTCTAATAGCGTATGATACCACTTGTTAGGTCTTGTTTATCTTGAATCATACATAATCAATCATGAAAGCTTAGAGAGAATAGTAGAGGATGGCAAGTATTTAATTTTCAAATGATATAAAATAGAGGGAAAAGGAAAAGATTATTACAAGGCTTACCCTTCTAATGGTGATTAGAAGGGGTATTCATAGGAGACGAAAGGAAGCTTCCCTTCCTTTATTTTTCTAATGTTTCACTTCTAGTCCCTATAGTTTGGTAATTATGCTATTTCTTACTTTTAGCAAAATAAACCTTATTACAAGCTACTTTATTCTAAACAAAATAAAGACTAATGACTAAATATAATTAAACCACATAATCAGCACTTTTTATGAACCTAACATATTCCCTGGGTAGACTCAATTGGTTGTGACTGAGTCGTAGGAACATCTACCCCAAACACCGCAACATACATCCGATAGTTCTCTGTAAGCTTTATTTCATCAGTTATCATCCAACTCAGAATTTTCATTCCAACTTCGTCCTTATGCTTCCCTGAATTGAATATGTTCTTAACCATCATATCATCTTCTAAATTGTGATACTTATCACGAGTTTTTCTTGAGATCTCAAGGAAAGCAGTCATGTAGTAACTCACTAGAAGCTTTGTGAATATGGGATAAGGAATCAGTGTTGATGGATGTTTGAGTGAGTAGTGAAGTCCTTCCCAAAGCAAGTCAACGTGTATGTTATTGACAAAGCAATACAACATCTGTATGATCTGCAAAGGCTGTTGGTCAAAACCATTAGCTCGTGTAGTAAGACATTGAGCAAATATCTTGCCAAGTGTCTGTCATGGTTGTACGAATCTTATCGTCTTGAAATTAGATGGAGATCTTAATTCCAGTGTAAAACCAATATCGTTTATATAAAACGAAACCATCTCTGAGAACTTTGGTGCATCAACAAAGTGTTCATGATTGTTGTCTGTGGCTTGAGGCAGTTGGAATAGTCCTGAAATCATCAAGTGTCAGAGTGAGCTCTTTCTTGTCAAGCATAAACTTGGGCCTATACTTTGAGCCATCTTCCTTCAAAGTATGCCAGAACTGCCCTAAGTATATCCATGGTACTGATGAAGAAGCAATAATACTGAATCTGAGTGAACGGTTCTGAAGAATGTTTGCCAGGATTCTGCTTTAGTTTGGACACAATGGATTGTCAAGATCCATCTTTTTGTTGGCATCCATGAGAGCATATCGTTTATTGGGTGGACACAACTCATCTTGGTGAACATCAGCTTGTCTTTGTGGTTGTGCCATGATGAATTCTGATGATTAATGACAAGATGTTAGATAACAAACAATTTATATGACATTTTTATCTCTTTCTGCTATGTCTGTTTTATATGTTTTAGCATTTCTTTTTTAACATACTTTTGATCATTTTGTTTCTCATGTGCTTTTTCTTGCTTTTTCTAGCACATGGCAAGCGCTTTATTCGCATTTTTCTTTTGATTTCTCTTTTTGTGTATTCTGGCATTTCTTTTTCGAACACACTTCAAATTTGCTTTTTTATGGATGGTTTTTGTCTCTCTTTCTGTTTAGAAAACCCTCACCAGAAATTCATTGTGAAATGATACTCTTTTAAGAATGATGAAGATACCCTCTGATTTTAAAGAAGACTCATATTTGATAAACTGAAGAGATATCATTCATATTCTTAAAACATTTTTGTAAAAGAGTACCATTTTTGACACAATACAGAAATTTGTTAACTTTTTCAAAAAGCATTTGTACAAACGCATTTGTTTTTTAATTATAGAATCAGTCAAACCCAAGTCATCAACTGAATGGTCTTTAAGTCACTCACTCCTCATTCTGTTCATTGCAGAAAATGATCAAAACCAGACATGATTAGACCACTTAAACAATTAAAAATTGAATTCTCAGACTCTAGTTATTTTGAAATTCTTCATTTTTGCTTCTTGTAATTAATCTTATGCCATGTAAGCAAACACATCTAATTTAACAACTGAATGATCACTAAGTCACTCACTTCTCATTTTGTTCAATGCAGAAAACGGTCGTAACCGGACATGACTTATACCACTTAAACAATTGAGAATAGACATATTTGACACAAAGTATAAAATTCATCAAAACTTGATCACTTGTTTTCAATTTTGTGGTACCTTTTTCACAAACGTTTGAAATTCAACTTCACATGAGATACTGATCTTGTTATTTACAGACATTAGAGCTTTAGACAACACATTCAAACATTTATCATTATCACACACTAAATCTAGTAAGCCCCCTAAAAATTTTGTGCGTTTAGCAACAAATTCGACACTTCCGAAATTGAAAATTGACTTTTCAAGTTTGACTACCGAATTTTGACTTTTTCAGGTTTTGACTTCCGAATTTAACTCTTCCAAGTTTGACCTTTTCTAATCTAACTTGTCGAAAATGAATTCGTTGACAATTGTTTTTATCAAATTTGATCTTATTAATCCTTTTAAACTCTAAATAGTCCATCTTAACCCTTATAAGTCACAATTTCAATTTCGACAAACTTTGACTACTTTCAAAATTTGACCATCATCTCGAATTTGTGATTTTTGGATTTTAATCAGTTTATATCACAATAATCATACACAAACACTATTCTCAGCATTATTATGCCTAAATCTATCAACAATATTCAATAACCCTAAATTCGAAAACCCTAATTTAAATTCGATCTCAAGAACATCAAAAATCATTTTCCAAAACCTGTTAAATGAATAATCACTTACGTTTGAGAAAAGAAGAAGAATGTAATCGTTGTAATAAACTCAAAATCAAAGATTTAACTTTCTCTTCTTTCTCGACAGCAATTTCAGAATAAAAGAAAATCAGAAATGAAATTTAATTTCTTTTTATACAGACCGAATTTTGAAGTTTGGAAAGTGACACTTTCAGTCCTTGTGGTTTTTTCCTTTCGAATTTTGTTTTGAAAAATGACAGTTTTGGCCCTTGTGGTTTTTAAACCTTTTTATTACCAAAAATTTCAAAAACTCCCTCTTGGAGTATGATCCCTTTGCACCGTTAGTCCGTTTAATGGAACTTTTCCCCTTTTTTTAAAGTCCAAATTTTCATAAAATAATGAAAAACTCCCCTTCGAAAATATACCATTTTATAAAAAACTATCAAATATTCGAGAGATCATTATTTTTATTTGATTTTGAAAGCAATTTGTGAATTTAAAATGCAGGTCATGTACGTGAATGGGAATTACAAAAACATATGTTTTGACAATGAGAACACATTTGTTATCAAAATAACTCCCCCTCAGATCATGATCCAGTATTGACAATAAAAGCAATTGTAAGAAAAATATCGAATCATGAATCTTATTGGAAAGAGAAGACATGTGGTTTTGATTAAGTTATGTTTTTGTCTTTTTACATTTTTTTTTTGAAAAACATCAAGAAAATCTTTTTAGGTTTTTATATTTTTCAATTTTTTTTGTTTTTGAAAAATTTATTTACAAGTTAGATGTATGATCTTTTTGAAGAAGATAACTTTGACAGACATTCCAACTGTGTTGGAGTCATACATCTCATACCAATGCGATGAACTAAGTACTCAAAGCATTCTTTGGGAAGATCTTTAGTAAATAGATCCGCAAGTTGATATTCTGTTCTGACAAAGTATAATTCTACCATTCCCTTTTCAACATGTTCTTTAATAAAATGATACCCGATGTTTATGTGTTTTGTACGCGAATGCTAAACCAGATTGCATGAAATAGCAATAGCACTCTTTGAATCGCAATACATCGGTATTCCGTTGTACTTGTATCCATAGTCCAGTAATTATGTACACATCCAGATGACTTGCGCACAACACGCAGATAATGATACATACTCAGCTTCAGCTGTAGACATTGCATTACAATCTTTCTTTTTAGAACTCTAGCTCACAAGCTTTTCACCTAAGAATTGTAAGCCTAATGATGTGCTTTTGCAGTCTTCTTTATATCCTGCATGGTCTGCGTCTGAATATGCAATTATATCAAATCCGGAATCCTTCAGATACCATAGGCCCATGTTATAGGATTGTCTTAGGTATCGAAAGATCCACTTAACCTCTTTGAGGTGTTTGATCGTAGGACATACTTGATTACGAGCACAAATAAAGGTGGCAAAAGAAATATCTGGGCGACTGACTGTTAGATACATGAGCCCTCCAATCATCCAAAGATAAGTAGTTTGGTCAGTAGGAGTGCCTTGTAAATCAGCATCCAGTCTCTCAGTGGCCATAGGTGTGCTCATGGAGACACATTCATCCATACCATGTTTCTTTGAAAGTTCAATTGCGTATTGTGATTGACTAATGAATATGACACAGGGCGATTGATGAACTTGAAGTCCAAGAAAGAACTTAAGTTCACCCATCATAGACATTTCAACATTATTTTTCATAATATTTGCAAATCAATTTGAAAAATCTAGATTAGTAGACCTGAAAATGATGTCATCGACATATACTTGAACAAGTAATATGTCTCCCCCGTTACGTCGTGTAAACAAAGTCTAGTCAACAATAACTTTAGTAAAATGGTGTTCAATTAGGAATGAAGATAGTTTTTCATACCATGCTCGTGGAGCTTGTTTGAGACCGTATAGTGCTTTCTTCAACCTATAGACATGGTCTAGAAAGTCTGGATCGACAAATCCATCGGGTTGACTAACATAAACTTCCTCTTTCAATTGACAATTGAGGAAATGCAGTCTTGAATCCATCTAAAAAGATTGTATATTTTTAAGTACAAGCAAAACGCAATGAACATTTCAAACGGCTTTAAGTGGCTTGAGAGCAAGTATTTCACAAAAATGATGCCTTATTTCTGCTTGTAACCATTCGTACCAAGACTAGATTTGTTTCAAATAACAATATTTTTTGCATCACTTTTGTTCATCTAGAGCCATTTGACAACAATTATATTATTTCCATCTGGTCTAGGAACTAGTTCCCAAACATCTAGTCTCTTAAATTGATGCAACTCATCTTGAATTGATTCTATCCAGCTGTGATCTGACATGGCTTCTTTAATGTTCTTTAGTTTAAGGGTACTGGCGGTTAATGCATACATGCATACCTCATAATCAGTCTGAAGTCTTTATTGAGTCACCACAGGTTTGGATGGGTCACCAATTACTTGTTCCAAAGGATGAGCTTTAGTCCAATATGTGTTGAAGGCTGTACTTGGTGGAACTCATGTATATTTGATGGGTCTAGAGCTGTTGTAGATGACTCAGTCGCTTCAATGTTTAGAGCATCATATGGAACAAAAATCATATTACCATCAAAATCTACATAGTCTTCTTGATTGAATTCATCAGCCTCATTCAAAGAAATTAGAGAAGTTTGTTCTTCGGATGTAGTTACAATAGGAGAGCCTCGTGTTCTTCAACAATAATTGAAGATGTCGAAGGTGAGTCTTCATGATTATGAACTTGTTGTGCAGCGGAATTAATGGACGTTTCAGAATACCTCTTCTCAAAGTATTCATCATACATTGGCCCGAACAAATTATCCAATTCTTCTTTAGATGGAATATTCATGGATTCTGCTGATGAATCATCATTAATGAACCATTGAAAAACGGGTTCTAAACTGTCATGTTCAGAAGCCATAGCTGTAAGCTCGTCAAATTTGACATGGATGGTTTCCATAATCTTTTTGGTACGTCGGTTATAAATTCGAAACCCTCTGGATGTTTACGAATAACCAATGAAGATACCAAAGTCTGCTTTAGGTTTCATTTTTCCAAGATCATCTCGGTCATTTTTTGGATAACATAATGAACCAAACACATGAAAATATTCCACATTTAGTTTGCTGCCATGAAGAAGTTCGTATGGAGTTTTGTTGTACCTTGTATGAATTATCGACCGATTTTGAGTAAAGCAAGCGATGGAAACTGCCTCGGCCCAAAGAAATTCTGGTAATCGTGAAAAGATAAGCATTGTGCGTGCAGCCTCGACATGAGTACGATTACGTCATTCAACAACACCATTTTGTTTAGGTGTACAAGCAATCAAAAATTGTTGCATAATGCCTAACTTATCATAATGACCTTTAAGAGTTGCATTCTTGAATTAAGTACCGTTGTCGGTGCGAATCTTGCAAACTTTGGTATTATAGTTCAATTGAACTCGAGCAATAAAATTCTTGATTATCTCTGGAGTCTCATCTTTTGTGTGAAGAAAATATACCCATGTGCATCAAGAATAATCAGCAACTATCACATGAATATATCGCTTTTCTTAGATTGATGCTACCTGCATTGGTCCGCATAAAGAAATTCCAACATTTAATGATTACTTGGAACTACTTTAGGTAGATGAGAAGCTTTCTTGCTCTTTTCCCGCTCACATGCAGAACAAAGGTGATCTTTTCCGTATTTGAATTTTGGAAGACCATCAACCAGGTAGTGTTTGGTAAGATCATATATGGTATCGAAATTAAGGTGTGAGAGTCTGCGGTGCAATAACTATGATTTTGTTGAAGTGGCTTTGGACATAAGACAAACATGTAAAGAAGCAGCCATATTAGAAATGGAGATAGTATACACATTGGATTCATGATCGCCTGTAAGCAAATCATCTCCTTCCAGATTTCACACGTAGCATGTTTTTAAGCGAAAAGAAACTTCTAGATCACCATTACAGAATTGTCTGACACTGGAGAGATTGTGTCCCAGGCCTTCAACGTAATATACATGACATATAGTGATGTTGCCTTGTACATAATCGCCATAGCCTATGATTGCTGTGAAATGATCGTTCCTAAAGCGGACTGTTCCCATGAATTTCTCAACAATACTAGTAGAATTAAGAGTTAACTTCCACTCTTAGTGTTCGACACCCTACTTACTAACAAAACTACATCAGATCGGGTACATCGCCCGTTAAAGTGTTGTTTTAGGTATAGTCGGCAAAATATAAATAGTAAAACTTAAATAACTAAAATAACAACCTACACGACGACACATCAGGAGGCGTTTTAACAGGTGACCAACCAACATTTGGTTGTAATTCGTACCACTTTTTCCACATTCGACTAGTTTGAATTTTGTTCTTCATGTATTTGCTAAGTGAACTGTCTTGCATCTTAAAAGTACTAGAAACCTTATATTTGGCACTTAAGGGAGTAACTGCAGCAATCTTAGTTTTGGAAACTTCGAGAGTAGTATCAAAGGACTTGGATTGAACTGTCTTAACAGAAAACCTAGTCTTTGAAACTACAGGAGTAGTATCTTCAAACTGAGATTTTACTAATCTAGGAGTAGTGAATAAGACTTTCCTAACTTTTGAATGCACATTCAATTTATATTTCGCAAGACAATTATCATGACATGGGATAAGCACATTTTTAGCACAAGAAACACACAATATATTATTTGCTATAAGAGCCTTTTTAATATCATCATTAGTTACAATCTTTTTGTTTGAATCAACATGCTTAGATGCAACATCTGATTTTTCATTTGACCTATCAGAAACTTCTACTTTCTCTGATGAATTCTTAGTGTTGAGCAAGACACTATTCTTGAACGATGAATCTCTATGCGATGATCTTCTAACACTAGAAATAGCTCTCAGTCCTCTAGAAGATAAAACACTCTTAGCTTTGTTGATATTTGTGTTTTGTGTCTTTTCAACTTTGTACATTCCCGGTGCTATGATATTTTTGTTTGTTTTAACAGCTTGTTGTTTGTTAGGTAAAGTCTGTAAAGTGACTATTTTTGACAAGACATGTTTCTCTTCTATTTTAGGAGCAATAGTTTTCTTTTGAAAAACTTGTTTATTTAACGGTGTGACACAAAGAAAATTATGAGAAACATTATCTTTGCCAAACTTAGTATTCAAAAACTTACCTTTTTTAATATTTTTCAATTTTGCTTTTAACTCAGATATTGTTATCAAGAGATCTTGATTTTGAGCACGAACATTTGCGTAGGCATATGTCTTTTGATTAACATTCTTAATCAACTCATTGATTTCCCCTTGAGTTTCAATTCGTGTCTTTTTGATTGAATCGAAAAGTTTTTGATATATAGTTTTGACATTGTCTCATTCCTTTATCAAAGATTGGACTTGAAATTCCAAAGACACATTCTCACTCTCAAGCTTTTCCATCTTTGATATCCAAGAGGTTTCACAAACATTTTTCAAAGAAGATTCACATTTGCGTCTTTCTTTTTCATGTTGCAATTGTAATTCAAAATCGAGACTTTGGTTTTGACATATTTGAACATCATTTTTAAGAATGTTTAGTTTTTGCATTCCCTCTTAGATTTCAATGGAGTCCCTTTGAATTTTCTCAATTTCATCTTGCATACTATTGTCTACATATTCATGACTCAACAACACACAACATTCGATTTCATGCTTGAGTTTTGCTTCCAAGAGTTGTTCTTTTAAAAGTTCATTTTGTTTTGATGTTTCACAAAAATTATTTTTTGTTGAGTCAAAAACATCTTTCATTTCTTTTATATTTCTTAAAAATCGTTTTTGAAAGATTTCAAAATTCAAAAGCAACTCATGAAGAATTGGTTTCACTTCTTGTTGACAAAAGTTGGTTAACCGTATTTCTTCTAGAAATGTGTAGAAAATGCTTTCTCGTTTAGAATTCCTTTGTAACAGCTCAAATAATGTTTTTAAAACATTTTCCATTTTATTCAAATCAACGAGAATTGGATTTGTACTTGGCATTGGTGTCACAGTTGGTTTTGTCTCAGAAGATGAATACAGTGAACTTGCATTTGAAGAATTTTCAGAAGATATAAAAGAAAATGAGAAATATTTTTTTTCAGGAGAAAATTCTTTTTGTGGAACAAAATCTTTGTAAAGAGCATTTAACTTTTTGTAATCAATTGTCCAAACATTTTGTTTTTTTCTCAATAGCAATTGGATCTTGTGATTTCTTTTTCATTTTGATTTGACTCTTTGTTGCATCATCAAGTATGTCCTCAGTATCTCGAACATTCATTTGAATTTTCGAATCATCAAGGCAAGAAGCATCATATAATTTTGGATTTTAAGAAATTGCCTTCTTGAGAGTATAAGGATTTGTGTACCCCAAACCATGTTTTACTTTAGAATCATAAAATGACATTGGTTTTGGTCCAAGCATAAACATTCCTTGTAAGGAGTTACCCATTTTCAACACTACAACTTCATCCTTTTTAGCTCTTACTTCAAGATCTAAAACAGTGTCATGATATTTATCTTCATTTTCACTCATTTTGCATTTCAAAATGGATTGTGTCTTTTGAAGTTCCACAGTTTGTCTTTTTAATTCAATAACGGACAACACTAATTTATCACGTTGTTGTTCTAAATCTCGAATAACGTCTCGATCATGAATAAATTGAGATTGTGACTCATGTTCAAATCATTTTGCTTTTCGATCAGGCTCAATATATTCGTTAAAATAGGTAGTGTTATTTCCTTTGGTCATTTCAAAAACCTGAACCTTTTCCTTATACGACTCAAGCTGTAACACCCCCAAAATGGATCGCAACGGAATAAGGGTCAGAGAGTGTTACTTTATAGATCAACAACACAAGATATGAGAACGACCTCTATATGAGTCGTTTAAAATTGATACATTGGATTAAATAAACTTGTTTGGTACAATAGCCCGAAGCTTAAATTGTTCATCCATGAAAAGTAAAGATTTTAAAAAATAACAGCTATTTCCAAAATGTAATGCACCCAAATCTTTATAGTAATGACTCCAAAATGGTGACCACCAATGTATCCTTGTTTCTCGTACCTTAATGACTTAAGAAAAACATGCTTTAAAACGTCAACATAAAGTTGGTGAATTCACAGGTTTAATAAATGTATAAAGTAGGACCGTAAGATTTCTAAAATTGTGATAAGTAACGAATACAATATCAGAAAAGTAATTACGAAGTGCGCTAAGCTCATGACACCGAAGCTCGACATCTATGTATGCAATTTAATGCAAATAATGGGCTCGTGTAGATGTTTAAACCCGCAACATCCAAATTGTTCCGACATGTATACATTTGTGTTTCGGACCTCCAAAACTAGTAAGAGCTACTCACCCGAACGGGGATGTCAATCCCAAATAGATCTATTCATGACATTCGCGCTCGTTAACTAGCAATTGACAGTTCATGATAGTGGGAAATAGTGGGTTTAGCTACTTAGGCCAACTCGTAATTTGTTTAAAAGAGTACTTGCGTCCAAACGTAAAACAATGCATGTTTCTCACCCCAAAGTTGTAAAACAATATAATTGTATAAAAGCGGGGTTATGAACTCACCGTAAGTGAATGATTGATTATCTAAATCAAATAAGTGAATCGTCTTGGCAATCCGAATGCAACCTAATTAATTATAGGTACGCCACCCCAAAGAGGCCTTATTATGAAACTCCCTAGTAATATAGGACTTTGCTTAACTAAAACCACATCTTAATTCTAATATAGCTATATCACCTGTCTAATTCGTTTTGTAAAATTGAGTTTAACAATTAAAACGTTAATACTTACCGTTGTAGTAAAAACTGTCGAACTTTCGCCGTTTTAAGCCTGATTTTAACGTTTCTTTCTTTTGCCCACAATTTACTTTTCGTATTAGGACGGAGTAATCAAAATTGACAATTTCATAATTTGGACTTATTGTGAATAGTACTTTTACTGTTCACACAAGTTATAAAGTTATTTTTATAGTTTTAGTTATCGTAAAACCCGTAAACGTCGTATTTTATTCGTTATAACTGTCGTTTTTAGCATTCTTCGAGTAACGATCAGTATAAAAGTTTTTATCATAATTAATGATGTTTTAAACATATAAGTGTCTGTGGTGAATAGTAATTTTTATAAAAATCAGTTTCTAAAATTTATATACTATTTAACGTAAACTTGAAATCGTCTTATCTTTTTCGTATATAAAAGCGATTTTTCGATTTCTTAACAATTTTGGAATCTTCATGACATGTATATTTTATAAAAATATAAAAGAAGTCCCCCCCGCTTAATTTTTCGAATTAAACAACAAATTTTGAAATTTTTTAAAAATATGTTAAAAAAAACCTAGTTTTTATAACTTTTTAGTTTAACCACTTTGTTACTAGACCATTATAAACCTTTATTATCACATGTCTTAGCCTCCTTAGGGTCTCTAGTCCCTAATTTATTAACCACCTAACACATAATAGTTGGTACAAAATTTATAAACACATGCAAAAATACTATGTTTTACCTGTTTAAAAGTAACCTAATGGTGATTTCACTACATATAACTTATATACACATAAAATGATAAATGTAAAGACATAAAGGGTTTTTAGATAACTTACAGTGAGTGAATGATGATGAGAAAATATAATCTAAACCCGTTGTTTAGATTTTTAAAATCAAGCTTGCAAGTTTAGAAACTTTAATTTCTCAAAGAAACCCTAATTCACATTTCTTTGCTTCAACACTTGAAATAATAACCTAACCTTCAAAACCATCTTAGTAAGATGCTTAGATATGTTGTATGGTAATGCATTGTATAAGTTTGTATAAAAATATATAATGGGTTTATGTATTGAGGGTTTTGAGCCGTGACTAGGGAGGAGGAAAAGAGAGTATTTGTTTGATTTGCTAAGTGAAATGAAGAGTGTATGTGTTTATCAACTAGTATGCCAATGGATATATATGCAAACACAAGACTAGTCCCGAAGATACACAATGAGGTCTTAAGGAAGTACCTGATTTTGTTCAGCAGAAAGTTCCTTTTGAGGAACAAAATCTTCGTAAAAAGCATTTAACTTTTTGGAATCAATTGTTCAAACATTCTGTTTTTTCTCAATAGCAATTGGGTCTTGAAATTTCATTTTCATTTTGATTTGACTCTTGGTTGCATCATCAAGTATGTCCTCAGAATCTCTAGTTTCATTTGAATTTTTGAATCATCAAGGCAATAAGCATCATATAATTTTGGATTCTAAGAAATTGCTTTCTTGAGAGTATAAGGATTTGTGTACCCCAAACCATGTTTTACTTTTGAATCATAAAATGACATTAGTTTTGGTTCAAGCATAAACATTCCTTGTAAGGAGTTACCTATTTTTAACACTACATCTTCATTCTTTTTAGCTCTAGCTTTAAGATCTATGACAGTGTCATGGTATTTATCTTCGTTTTCACTCATTCTTTATTTCAAAATTGTTTGAGTCATTTGAAGATCCACAATTTGTCTTTTTAGTTCAACAACAAACAAGTCTAATTTATCACGTTATTGTTCTAAATCTCGAATGGTGTCTCGATCACGAATAAATTGAGATTGTGACTCTTGTTCAAATCGTTTTGCTTTTTGATCAGCCTCAATATACTCGTTAAAATAGGTAGTGTTATTTCCTTTGGTCTTTTCAAAAACCTAAACTTTTTCCTTATACAACTTGAGCTGTTTAGTCAACATTATGTTTTGTTGTTGAACCTTTTTAGCAATTATTTGTTGTTTCTCAGCTTCTTTATACGCATTTCTAGCTAATTGCTCTAATGCATATGATTCTTGAACTTTGTTATCGTATTCAACACTGCCACTATTAACTTCTCCATTTGGTTCATCAGATATAATATTGCTATCAATTTGATCATCACCAATTGTGTTGTTAATAATTTTAGGTTGTTTCAGATACTTTTGTTCTTGTGTTTCTTTAGCAAATAATGGATTAACATAACTGGTGGATGGTGTTTGTACCTTACTGAGAAATGCAGAATCATAGCTTGGCCCTTCATCAGAATCAAAGTTTGCTGGTTGAATCCTGGCCATCAAGATATATTTGCACTTAATTCCTCAATTTCTTCCATCCGTGATGCATCAGCAAAGAGAAAATCATTCTATTCATCGGTAAGAATTACTCTTGCTTCATCCTGTTTTGCTAGCAACATTTATTCCATGAAGTACTTTAAATCTTGAACTTTTGGCTTTGGACAATTACGAGCATAATAACCTTTCTCACTGCAGTTGTAGCATTGAACATTTGCAATAGTTCCTAAAGATGTAGTTCGAAGAGTTCTCTGTATGTTTCCAGCATCATTTTGAACATTGTTACCCTCAATGATTTCCTCTTGAACATATGATTGTCTTATATTTCTGCCATCATTCCCAGAATTTTTGCTTTGAATGTTTACTCTGTCACCTTGAATAATTGCTTGATTTCTGGTGTTAGAAGAAGTATGAAGACGATTATTTGTTAGATTAGAGAAACGTTAAGTGATAGCATGAGCAAGCAAAATCATTGCAGAGGTAAGTGGATCATCAAAATTGTTTTAAAC
>BQNB010066145.1:0-10391 GCA_026074375.1 Tanacetum coccineum
GATAGGTCGCATATAAAAGCACGTAAACAAGTATATTTATAAACATAAACAAGCATTCAACGATAAATTAAGAAATCGAGATAAACAAACCAAACATTCAGATCTTCATAATAATGGCTAATACCCGAAGGTATTAGTCTTCAAACGTCATAATTAATACAAAAGTAATAATTTAGCCAAGGTAAACTAACCGAGTTAACGAATGATACCAAAAACTAAATGATTACAAAAGTAAAAGAAATGACTAGTTGTCGCCTATGGAATTGATAACGTTGCTCGACCTCTTCTGCTCTTTTTCTCCTCTGAAAATCGACTTTTATGGTTTAGGTATCGAGAATATGATTTAGCACACCTAAAACTCGTTTTTGAGTTTTCTATTTATACTGTCTGGAAGTCGGTTCAATACGGCGTATATAAGGGATTTGATACGGCGTATTGGGGGGTTCTTGGAGTAGGGACCACGTTTGATATCTTCTAGAATATTCACATACTATATTCCCAATACGACGTATTGGTCTTCTGGATACGGCGTATTGATCTTCTTTCCTTTGTGGTCTTTGGTGAGTGCAGGCACGGATACGCCGTATCTTCCTTGATGGATACGGCGTATTGGTCTTCAGAATAGTAATCTTCAAAATGTCTTCATTTAAGCTCCAGAATGCGCGCCTTTTGCTAATATTCACCAAGTACTTTGTAATTACTGCAATTCTCAAATATAAACAATTAAGTAACAATTCTTTGCAATAATTATACAAAATGGGTTAATAACATGGGATAAATGATGCTATAAAATAGACGTTATTTGATGTCATCAGCATTTAAACCACTATCTGCCCGAACTATCATGAACCATTAATCTCTTGACCGACCGTACTGGTTGAGTGAGCGCGAGTGAATAAATAGATCTATTAGGGCTAATAACCCCCATTCGGCTAAGTAGCGCTTACTTGCATTGGATGGAACGATATAAGGAATGTATGCCATGTCGAATTTTGTTTGGTGTTCTTTGGTTGGACACCTGTTAGGGCATTCTTTCATCCGGCATGATTATATGCTACATACTTATTGAGCCTCGGTATCATGAGCTTAGAGCATCGTAAACACCCTTTTTATGTGATATTGTATCTGTTATAATAGTCACATGCGTTTTATAACTTGTGGTTCACACTATTACGTTTCATTTTAAACCTATGAATTCACCAACTTTTGTTGACATTTTAAGCAATGTTTTCAGGTGCTTAGATTGGATATTTGCTCACGGTGCTACTTGAAGTCAAATTGCTATATGTGTCTATCATTTCTGAGACTTCTATTTAATCATGCTTGTTATTAATTTATCAAACTTTTATTTCGCTTCCGCGATCTTTAAAACTTCTTTTGGGTTGAATGTAAAACTATCTATTTTATCAATGTAACAACTATGAATTTCAAATGTACCCTTTAGAGGTCATTCTTGTACCTTGTGTTTGTGATATCCATGACAAGTCACGCCTCCGGTTATCTATTCCGACGGGACCCTGTTTGGGGGTGTGATAGATTGGTATCCAGAGCCAAGGTTATATAAAACCAGGTAAAATAATTAGGTCTGGTCTATAACCAGTATGTGATCCATACGTGAATTATCTGTGCCCTTACGTGTTCCCATCTTTGCCTTATATATATGATAATTATAATATTATATTATGTAAGTAATAATTTCATGTCGCCTTACTTATTATGCATAATGTATCCTCATTTGGCTATATCGTATTTTTCATCGCATTCATTCATTTTCCCTGCATCACGCATGGTTGATATAAAGATATTTATATAAACTTTTGCTTGTGCAGGTTATGGCCATTTTAGTTATTTTGATTTCTTCGGACTCTTTAGATGAGAGTGTAGGACCATCCCCCTCTTGGATCATTTTGTTCGACACTATTCTAGCTGAGATTCCTACTGAGACACCTACTATTCCATCTGTTGTTCCCGTCTTACCACATACTTCCCCATTTCTATACACTGGTTCATTTGACAGTGACACTTCTGAGAGACCATCATCATAGGACCTGTATGAGGTTACCGTTGCTTGGTGGAGGAGTAGAGTAGCAGCACGCTCATCACCACCACCATCACCTACTCATAATTTATCATCTACTGATGTTACACCACCTACTCTACGTCAGATTCTACCCGCACCACCCGGTTTACCACGCCGACCAGTTGTTCTCGTTTTACCAGGCCAGCTGATTTCCTCTTGGTCGACCTTATCATACCGCGTAAGATGTTGACAGCAAGGAAGAGAGTTTGAGCGTTACCATCAGGCCATCTTGCATCGAGGTATCCACCGAATCATTCTTCATCAGACCATTTCTTATCAGATGACTCTTCATCGGATTCTTCATTAGATTCATCATCAGATTATTCTTCAGATTTCTCATCAGGTCATTCTCTACCAGATTCTTCTGTTGACGCACCAGCTACTATTTTTGCAAGGCCATCTCGCAAGAGGTGTAGATCCCCTTTTGTTTCAGTATCGTTAGCTACACCCATACTAGGAGCCTTGTCTCCCATACGTGCCGACCTGCTACCACCTCGTAAGAGGATTAGAGGTGTTGTTACCACATCTGATTATGATGATAGTATAGAGGAGAGTTATGAGGCATACACGGAGCCCGACATTGATTCGGATGTTCAGGCAGACATTGATGTTGATGCTGAGGCTACAGCAACTAGAGAGGTAGATGTTGGAGTTGAGGTTGGTATTAGGAGTGATAGAGAGGACGAGGTCGAGGAGGAGGCCGAGTCTGTGGATAGAGGTACAATTTAGATTAAAGTCGATAAGGTTTTGGATATTGAGAGTGCTTAGAGAGAGCAGGGGCGTAGGATGTTGGCTACTAGTGAGTGGAGAGCTGGTATGTTAGATAGGATTGGGATGTTAGAGTGGAATCACATGAGGTTGCGATGGACGTTGTGTGTCGAGAGGGAGCGATTTGACAGTCTTCGACGTCACATGTCATATACCTAGGAGGAGTTGACGCAGATTCGCGTGTCTCGCTACTATGACCGAGCTGAGTTAAAGAGGCTCGAGACTTTCGCTATGAGACGTTTGGGCTATCGCCAATAGGCTTGTTCCGTTGTGACTTATGTATCAATCGGTAGTAGCTAGTGGTTAGTAGTAGTATCGTTAGAAATCTGTACCGTCTTTTGGAAAAATCGATTTACCTAACTATTATTTTAGTTATGAAATCTATTTGTCTATTGTTATTTTCCGTTTATCTCATGAAGTTAATAACAGAGGTGTACTGTCCAAGGAATGAGATTCATAAAATGATGACTGAGTTGTGAAATTTAGCTATGAAGGGAAATGATCTGAGTGCCTATACCTAAAGATTCCAGGAACTAGTCTTGCTGTGCACCAAGATGGTTCCTGTGGAGGAGGACAAGGTTAAGAAGTTTATTAGAGTTCTTCCAGATAATATCCAAGGCAATGTGATTACAACTGAACCCATAAGACTCCAAGATGTAATTCGAATTGCAAACAACTTGATGGATCAGAAGCTGAAAGGTTATGCTGCTAGGAATGCGGAAAACAAGAGGAGGTTTAAAAACAATCTAAGAGACAACCGTGTGAAACAACAACCCTTTAAGAGGCAGAATGTGGCAAGGGCATACACGGTTGGGAATAGTGAAAAGAAGGGGTGTTAGCCTCACTATTTTAGTGAAGCTGGCGTCTTACACGTGAATTGGACTAGCTATAGACCAACTGCTAAATGCATGGAATTTTATAGTAAACGAGGTATAGATAGCTTTGTGTTAGGCTATAAATACCCCCTATGTCTCTCCATGGGGGGTTGGTGGAAGTTCATTTTTTAGTTTCTCATTCTTATCAATAAAACACATTTTTCTTTCATCCCTCTCTCTACTTTCTCTCACTAAAACTACAATGGTTCATCTTATATTCTTTGATCAACCAAGACCCCTCGAATAAGGTGTTTTGTATCGCGCTACAAGTGGTATCAAGAGCATCAGGTTGTGTCTTGTATTCATGTGTTTATGTTTCGTGATTACAGCTTATGTCAGCTTCATTTTAAGCTATTTTCGTGGCTGTTTTTTGTCATAAAAGGCCACAGCTTTAGCTTATTTTTGTGATGTTTGTCAAAAGTTTCATCTTTTTCTAGTGTTGTTTAATTATGACTGCCAATCTAAAGAAAAGGGTGTAACGTGGTGTTGTTTGTTAACAGCTTATTTTCGTACTTTTTATAAGCTTATTTGGGCTGAATCAGATTTTGGGTTGTTGTTGTTTAGTGCTTATTCCATAGCTTATTCTTAGTTTTAAGCTTAGTGGTTTTCTAGCTTAGTTTTCATAGTTTTGCTCTTTACAGCGGTTTGGGTCAAGTTAAAAAACTTAGATCAGATTTATTTTAAGTTTAGGTGTTCTACACAGCAGTTTGGCACAAGACAGTGTACCTCTTTGTTTGTTAGTCGATTTTTCGTAAAAGAACAAATAAAATGGTACTGATAGCGGTTTGTCAGTGTGGTTCCCAGATTTGCCAGCGGTTTGACTGTGGTGGTTTGACCATGGCTGTTTGCCATAGTGGTTTAAGTATAGGTGTAGTAGTTTATCATTTCATGGTCTTTACTAGACGAAACACTGCCCAAATTAAAACTCCATAGCGGTTTGGTGATAGCAGCGGTTTATTGAGTGACATGGCGGTTTGGAGGTAACATTCTTGGCAGCGGTTTGGTGAACCCAAACCCAAACCGAGTCAACTCGGTCATTACCGAGTTGACCCGGGTCGACTCAAATGAGTCATAGCCGAGTCAAGGTTAACGAAAATGGGAAAGAAAGAAGACATAATCGTTTTACAGCAAACCATAAACACCGACATCTTTTATTATAACAACTCAGCCACATCAATTATAACAACAACATCATCACTGTCCCAACATCAATTACAACAATTCCACATCAAATCCACAAACTAACCTAAACTCATCATCACATCCACAACAATTACTCCATGCCATCATCTCAAGATCGAACCCAAATGCAAATTTATGATCTCAGGTGTTCTATGTTTCGTGTTCAACAATTATATCAAGACCTTATAAAGATCATACACAAAACATATACTTCATCATTGATCTTTATCGAGCACATCTCTTTTAATTTACGAAAATAAAGATTGACTAATAACACTTATGTTATAATCAACCTTTGTTTCGATTAACACAACTCAAAACAAAATCATACACCTTACCAAAGACCTCACATGGAGATCTTAAAGCAATAAATATCTTGGGGTCTTCATGGGTTATTGATTCATCATTAAGCAGTAATGAATGATTATGAATTATTTGTGATGCATTTTGATTTGTGGATATAAGGGTTGCTGGTTTTTTTATGATGGAAGAATAAGGGAGTATATTTGTTTTGGGGAGAGAAGATAGTGTTGACTATGTTTTTTGGATTAAGGTTAGGTCACAATTTGTGAGAATAATTAGGGATTATATAACTTATATATCCCTAATTTCTTTTTTGTAGATCAGGTTATTAGGTTGGATTGGGCCATAAGTCTTTGTTTTTTGTTGGGCCAAGATTTGTTAATAGTTGGACTCGTTGTTTGTGGATTAGGCCACGAAATATGTGTCACAAAAATTGGTTTAGATGAAAATCATGTGACAATTTTAGTTAGGCCGAAAGTTCACAAAATGTTAGGTTGTGTTATGATATTAGGCCGCAAATGATCATGGTTTATATACTATGGGCTTCATGTTATCGGATTGAGCCGAGTTTTAAAATAATATTATGACGGGTAATGTAAAAGTGACCGGGTTTTATTACTTGGACGGACCATGCTCATGTTCAATTTTTTGAGCCGATATCAGTTAACGATCATAACACATCAAAAAATCATAAACAACAACACAACAAACACAATACATTACACTAAAAACGATCCTTATCAAAATTCACCTTCATTCAAAATGGCTAGTAATGGATTTTATGACTACGGGGTTCTTGTCCGATGTTACTTGGGATTGAAGTAGCATTTCACGGAGAGTGTACTTATTTCGTCTTTGATTTTCTCTACAACGAAGATGACTTGTTCAGTCATATACGGTTTGTGATGAAGACTTGATTTATCTAGTTATACCTGACGTAAGGAGTTACATTATAGTACTCACGGGTTATAGCTATCACTTTAAGTAGTTACATTGTAGTACTCAATGTCTCACGTAGTTGAGGAGTTTTTCAAGAGGTGTTGTATTTTTTGTATACTTTGGTACGGGTATATGGTACTTAGAGATTTGCCTCTGCACCATTCTTCGTCACACAGATAGTACAAGATTAAGTCACAAGTTGGGGATTGTTGCTGCATTCCCGGGTTTGTTTCATCGAGTTGTCTCCATCAGTGGTCATCAGTATTAGCCTACAGAATAGATAAGGGGATTTAGATCGGGTTGATCAAGAGAGATCTGTAAAGAGAGTACCGACATCTTCTCACAGAGTACTTCTTATGCAATCATGGGTTATGAAGCTAAGTAAGCAGTTCCAGTTGGCATATGATGTACATATGTGTAGGACGATTCCTCAGTTAGTCATCATCTTGGAGGGAGAAATGTGTACATCCGGTACTTAGTTGATTTTTTATGTTACAGTTTTGATGTTACAGTTTCGACTACGCAACGAGATAAATTGCTTTCACTGGGACTTAGTTAACTTTGGTGAATAACAATTTAAATGGGTACATTCGGAACTTAGTTAACTTTGATGTTACCAATTAGACTACATAGAGGAACAAATTGCGTACACTCGGGACTTAATTATCTTTGGTGTAGCAATTATATCTGCACTTTCCTGGAGAGAGAAATGTATACATCAAGGACGGCATAACAAGTTCACTTGATTGGGCTTTTATAAAATATGACCGAGTTTAGTTCAGCAGAGTTGATAGTGCTTTAACTTGTTACTTTGGTGTTACGGTTTTGACTTCGTAAAAGGGATAAAATGTGTACTTTGGGCTAAATTCAAACAAGATTGGAATGCTTCCTAAGTAAGACGATGTTGATGATATCATCCCTTCCATCAGTGTATCCTAAATAAGAAAGGAGGTCCATAAGAAGATTTCTTCATTAATTCTTAATCAGTCTCAAGGGTGTTTGTTTGGGAGGGAGCTAAAAAAAGAGGAGCCTACTAGTTGGGAGGGAGTAAAAGCTCAATTAGATTCTACAAGCTAAAGAAATAAAGCTGGAGTATTCAAGAAGATCAAGGTCATTGAAGACAATCCCAAGGAATGCTGGACTTCATTCTTATCATTTTGCTTTATTTTTTGCTTGTAGGAAACATTGTAACCAATTCACGTGTGACACCATCTTGGAGGGAGATTGTTAGCCTCACTATTTTAGTGAAGCTAGCGTCTTACACGTGAATTGGACTAGCTATAGACCAACTACTAAACGCAGGGACTATTATTGTAAACGAGGTATAGATAGCTTTGTGCCAGGCTATAAATACCCCCATGTCTCTCCATAGGGGGTTGGTGGAAGTTCATTTGTTAGTTCTCATTCTTATCAATAAAACACATTTTTCTTTCATCCCTCTCTCTACTTTCTCTTACTAAAACTACAATGGTTCATCTTATATTCTTTAATCAACCAAGACTCCCCAAATAAGGTGTTTTGTATCGCGCTACAAGGGGTATGCTGGGTCTTTTCCCTACTGTAACAAGTGCAAGCTACATCACGAGGGGCAGTGTACCATGAAGTGCATGAATTGCAAAAAGGTTAGGAATATGGCTCGAGGTTGTTAAAGCTGTAAATTGCGTAACTCTTCAAAGAGTCAAGTGAAGAATCAGAGGGTTGGATGACCGGCTTTAGTTATGGTGGACAGGGACACTACAAGAGTGACTGTCCTAAACTCAAAAATCAGAATCATAGAAACAAGACTACTTAACAATGAGGCTCGTGGGAGAGCTTATGCATTAGGAGGAGGTGACGGAAACCCATACTTCAACGTTGTTACGGGTACGTTTCTCCTCAATAGTCGTTATGCATATATCCTGTTTGACTCTGGCGCCGATAAAAGCTTTGTGTTGACTATGTTTAGTGCCCTAATTGATTATCACTCCTACTGCGTGTAGAGTTAGTTATACTATTGAATTTGGCCGACGGAAGGATTCCGATCCAACACTAGTATTTAGGGGTTGTACGTTAAATTTGCTTAATCACCCGTTCAATATCGACTTAATGCCCGTAGAGCTCAGTAGCTTCGACGTTATAATTGGGATGGATTGGTTATCGAAGTATCATTTTGTGATTGTCTATGACAGAAGATTGTTCGTATTCCCTATGGCAACGAGATACTGACAATTCAAGGCGAAGGAAGCAACGGTGGGAGTAGCTCGAGATTGAACATCATCTCATGCACCAAAACTCAAAAGTACATTCAGAAAGGGTGCCATGTGTTTCTGGCACATGTTTCAATAAAGATATTGGAGGTCTTCTGGATAATATCCAAGGCAATGTGATTGCAGCTGAACCCACCAGACTCCAAGATGTAATTTGAATTGCAAATAACTTGATGCATCAGAAGCTGAAGGGTTATGCTACTAGGAATGCAGAAAACAATAGGAGGTTTCAAAACAATCCCAAAGACAACCGTGTGCAGCAACCACCCTTTAAGAGGAGAAATGTTGGTGGGCAGAATGTGGCAAGGGAATACACGGTTGGTAATAGTGAGAAGAAAGGGTATGTTGGGTCTTTTCCCTACTATAACAAGTGCAAGCTACATCACGGGGGGCAGTGTACCATGATGTGCATGAGGTGCAAGAAGGTTGGGCATATGACTAGAGATTGTAGAGCTGTAGTTGCTGCAACTACTCAAAGAACCCTAGTAGAGAATCAAAGGGTTGTGACCTGCTTTGGATGTGGTGGTTATGGACACTACAAGAGTGACTATCCTAAACTCAAGAATCAGAATCATGGAAACAAGGCTATTAATAATGAGGCTCGTGGGAGAGCTTATGCATTAGGAGGAGGTGACGGAAACCCAGACTCTAATGTTGTTACGGGTACGTTTCTCCTCAATAATCGTTATGCATATATCCTATTTGACTCTAGAGTCGATATAAGCTTTGTGTGAACTACGTTTAGTGCCTTAATTGATATCACTCCTACTGTGTTAGACGTTAGTTATACTGTAGAGTTAGCCAATGGAAGGATTGTCGGATCTGACACTATTATTAGGGGTTGTATGTTAAATTTGCTTAATTACCCATTTAATATCAACTTAATGCCAGTAGAGCTCGGTAGCTTTGACGTTATAATTAGGATGGATTCGTTATCGAAGTATCATGCGATGATCGTCTATGACAAAAAGATTGTTCGTATTCCCTACGGCAATGAGATATTAATAGTTTGAGGCGACAGAAGCAACGGTGGGAGTAACTCGAGATTGAATATCATCTCGTGCACTAAGACTTAAAAGTAAATTCAAAAAGGGTGCCATGTGTTTATCGGCCTAGATTTCATCAATGGAGACGGAAGACAAGTCGGAGGAGGAGCGACTTGAAGACGTGCCGATCGTCTAGGATTTTTTGGAGGTCTTTCCATAAGACTTATTAGGACTTTCACCAGCTCGACAAGTCGAATTCCAAATCGACTTAGTCCCCGGTGCTGCACCTGTAGCACGAGCTCCTTATTGATTAGTACCGTTTGAGATGCAAGAGTTGTCTACGCAATTGCAAGAACTGGCTAACAAAGGCTTCATAAGACCAAGTTCCTCACCCTGGGGAGCTTTAGTTTTATTTGTCAAGAAGAAGGACGGATGACTATAAGTGATTATGATTGTGAGATTCGTTATCACCTAGGAAAGGCGAACGTGGTGGCAAATGCATTGAGCCATGATGACTATAGGTCTGAATCTTCCCGTACAAATTTTAAACGCTCAAGCTGAGGCGAGAAAGGAAGAGAATTACAAAACAGAAGACTTGTGCGGTGTGATTAAGAAACTCAAACCCCGTTTTAACGAAACGCTGTGTTTGAAGAACAGGAGTTGGATACCGTGTTTTGGTGATTTGAGAGTTGTGATTATGCACTAGTCGCATAAGTCAAAGTATTCTATCCATCATGGATCTGACAAGATGTACCATGACCTTAAGAAGCTATATTGGTGGCTCAATATGAAAGCAGAAATTGCCACCTACGTCGGCAAATGCTTGACTTGTACGAAGGTTAAAGCTGAACACCAGAAGCCTTCTGGTTTGCTAGTACAACCTGAGATTCCCCAATAGAAGTGAGAAAAGATCACCATGGACTTTATGACTAAACTACCAAAGACGTCGACTGGTCAAGATACGATCTAGGTAATTATTGACTGACTCACTAAATCTACTCATTTTCTGCTA
>BQNB010066145.1:12447-31946 GCA_026074375.1 Tanacetum coccineum
CCCATCAATGCAAGGTTTTGAAAAATAGCTTCATTTGTGAGGCAAGCAGTACCATCAGCATCATTAAGAAGAAGAGAACTTCTTATTGATGCTTCGGTAACTACTACTGCCTTGCTATCAACAGTAGCATGAATTTGCTTCTCATCATTGACTGTTTGGGAACTAGCAGTGTTCCAAAACTGTTCAATATAAGAAATATAGATAGTAGGACTTACAGTGAGAGCATGATGTATCAAACTTGATGTAAGAAAGTCCACTATCTCATGAAATTCTGAATTTCCTGCTGTTTTCTCCAAACACGCGACCATGTTGTGTTGATCGACAAATTCCAAATCAGCCATAGATGCGTTGAAAAGTTTGAGTGAGGTGTGGGATATGATCGATTGTGAGAATATGAGGGTTTAGAGAAGTTAATTGAGATTTTATAGAGATGTGCTTTAGGGTTTGAGATGACCGACTGAATAAACTTGAGTCTTTATCTTAAAGAAAGAGTATTATAGAAAGAAAGATCAAGAATTATCCAATTCATAGACCCCTATAAGCAAGTTGTTGGCGGAAATATCTCAACGGTTATAATTAATTAATGAAAATATGTTTTGCTCTCAAACAGTAGTAACGGTAACAAGCAACACAAACTTTTGCCTGGCAGCACCAACTTTGTCTGGCAGCACTAACTTGTTAGTTTCCATTTAGTACCCCCAAATCCAATCCAAACTGCATCTTTAACCCAATCTAAGCATCAAAACCATTGTTAAACACCTTTGAGCAGCACTAACCAAGCCTAACAGTATTAACTTTTGTTTGAGCAGTACAAAGTTTCTTCATCAGTATTAACTAAACTCAGTAGTACTAACTTGTTGTACAAACAGTACTAACTCTGTCTTTAATAATTATACAACAACATGCCTCTATTCTTCACAAGCACACTAGAAAAGACTAGATAAACATGTGAGAATTCATGAGGATCCATATTTATGCATAACCTATGAATAAAAGTTAAGAACTATTGTCTATCCAACATATGAACCTCCCCTCAACCAATGCAGCTATAGACAAATTCATTTACAAACTGTACAACAACTCCGAAATTACCATCTTGCCTTACCTGAACTAATGCAGCTATAGGTTGAGCATGCCCATGTTAACAATCAAGAAATTGAACCTACTAACATCAAAAGCTTTAGTTAAAAGATCAGCCACATTGTCATCAGTGTGAATCTTCAGCTGGATAAGCTTCTTCTCATAAGCATCCCTAATGAAGTGGTGCCTGGTATGCGTTTAATTACACATACCATTTTCCATCAAAACCGGCCTTAAATGACCAAAAACGTACCAAAAATACATTGTATTTGTATGTTTTCACTTATATTGTGCAGGTAACGGATATCTGACAAAAGGACAAAAAATCAAGCAAAAACGGACAAAACCTAGCACGGAATGGAAAAGCGTAGAAAAGACAAAGTCAAATCGAAGCCACACTCAAAGTCAAAAGTCAAAGGTCAAACTCGAACCCATCTAATAGGCCGGATAAGCCCATTAATATATTCTACGAAGACCTTAAGCCCAAGTAAATTAAAATAGCCCAAACAACCTACCAAAAGCCCAACTATAACTTTGGGGGGCATTTCTGCCAAACCCCAGAAGTTATACACCAAAAGGACCTGATTTGCAACACCCTTATACATGTTTAGGGGATTGTTTTGCCAAATTCCTTAAACATTTATCACCACATGGACCATACATGAAAACAACCTATATAACATGAGGGACTAAACTTGCCAAGTACCCAAACTCACCCCTGCACCTGTTATAACCAAATTTCCCGCCCTAATGGTTACTGTCTCCTTCCATTACAAACGGACAAGAACACAATCCCTTTTTCTTCTCCCCTTTGTCTACCTTATCCTACCACCTTATCCCACCACACTAAACACCAAATTCCACCTTGGCTATCCCCAAGAATCCTATTCGACTACAAATGAAGACAAAGATTGAAGGTTTGTGATCATAAAGCTTGGACATTACTCAATTTGGATGGCTATGATCAACTCAAGTCTTTCCTCACACAACAAACACACCCTTGAGCTGTCTCTTTGAAGAAACACACATCAAAAGGGACCTAGAACCTTCTACGTTTTTATATAAATAAGAGCTCATTGTAGCCATTTGGTAAGTAGTTTTATAGTTAGTTTTTTATAATAAATAGTTTAATCCAGTTTAGTTGTCAGCTTGTTTTTACTTAATGTTTTTAAAGTCTTGTAATTTTTTAGTATTAATGAAAGTTTAAGGTATTTTTAAGTAATTTCCTATTTTTAATCTTTGATTACTTTTTATTAAGATGTTTTAAAGCTCACATAAGCTCTCATAACCTTTCTAGTAAAAGCACTTTATAACTTGTTTTAACTAAAAATGACTTAAGCATAAAAACTGTTAAGAAAATCACAAAAAGACTCCTCCCTCAAATTACCTCAGCTTAATTTTTGGAAGATAAGCAAACAAGGGAAGTGTTTATAGACCTACTAGCTTGTCTTTTTGACATGCTAAAGCTTGTAGATTAATTTATTAAGCCATGTTTGAGCAAGGGTTTTGGTAAGTTTCCATTTTCATTTTTGCTTATTTTATTGTTTAAGGGCTTAATTACTGTTCCTTTTTGCTTATTTGTGCTTATTTTAGTTATTGTATGCTTATTTGTCTATTTTTATTGTCTAAATGCTTTTTGTTTAAGTTTTACCTTAAAACTGTCATTTTTAGTAAAATATGCCATTTGCTTATTTAGCTTATTTAAGTGCTTATTTTCTATTGATAATTGCTTATTAATGCTTTATATGCTTATATGTTCATCTGTTTTTCCAAAACCATAGCTTAAATCTTTTTAAATCAACCTAAAAAAGACTATTTAAAAGTTTAAGGGGTGTTTGGCATAACAAGTCAAATGGGTCATTTTGTGTTTTTAAACTATTTGGTCACTTGGTAACTTTAAACAAGCATTTTTAAGTTGTTAACAATCTGATTTTCAAGGTTTATAAGTTTTAAAAGTTATTTTTGAGGTTTTTCTAAAAGGCTCTTTGTAACTGTGGTGACAACAGTTTCACAAGAGCTTATTAGCTTAAGTTTTTTAAAACAGCCTTTGAGTAGTGTTTTTGTGTCCTTTTTAGTGTCTAATACAGTAGATAAAGTGTCCTTTTAGTTTACTTGTTTGTTTTCAAAATCTATCATAGTTTTCTTAAGTGTCTTTTAACTTAAAACTGCCTTCTTTCATTTCTAAATTTCAGATAGTATAAATTGTTTTTAGGATCCAAAATTTTGAGCACAATCTTATTTTAGGCCAAGCTAAATCTGTTTTAACTTGGTTTTATTTTTGGAGCTTATTTACTAGCTTATTTCAAAGCTTGCTTATGCCCTTTGTCTTTTCAAAAAAGTTGCCCTGGTGCAGACAACCAATTTCACAAGCCATTTTCTATGCTTATAATTGTTTCAAACTTTAATTTCTTTGCATTTTTAGATAGTCTATAAGCCACTCTATAAGCTCTTATAAGCCTTAAGCCAAAAGATTCACTCTAAGGGCTTAAAAATTAAGCCCAAAGAGTCCTCTTTGGTTTTTTTTATTGACAGTTTTTGGCCAATAGCCATTTTGCTTATTGTAGCCTATTTGCTTATTGCATTAGCTTATTTAGGGTTAGTTTAGCTTATTAGGTTAGTCTAAGCCTATTCTAGCTTATTTGGTTTTGTCTCAAGTTTATTTGAGCTTATTTGCTTCTTAGTGTAAAATTTTAAGTGTTTTAACCATTTCTAGCTTTTCTGTCTATTCAGCTTATTGTCATTTCTTATTTTTGATCTCTTTTGCTTTTTAGGTATAGCTTATTGCTTGCTTTAGCTTATCTTTCATTTTCATTAGATTATTAAGTGTTTAAAAGCCCAACAGTTAGCTTAATATGTCTTAGAGTAAATTAAGCATTTCTGTTAAGCTTTTTCGGCTTATTTCGTGCTTATTTGTTAGTTATAAAAAATTTGTCTTTTTTAAAGTTGCTTATTTTCAGCTTATCTAAAAAGTTGTAAAAAAATGAAAAACAAAAACGTTGGGATTAGGGGAAGCCCCAAGTGAGCAAGGCTCGAACTTGGGACCTCAACCCCATCAACCAACGTTTATAACACACTCACTACCGGTATGCTACAATAGCTCATCCGGTAGTGATTTGCACAATTAATTATATAATGGCCTTTTAGCCCAATAAGCCCATAAGCCTTTTCAGCTTATTTTGTAGCTTATTTGATAAGCTGGGATCACCAGCTTATTTTTCCTAGGCTTTACATAGAATTTAGGACTTTTCCCTATTTTTCCAAATTTTTCTCATTTTGTTTTCTATTTTTAATCATTTATTTTCTTTAAAACTGTTTTTTAATTATTAAAAATTAAATAAAAATCAAAAAATATATATAATTCCTTTTTAGAAAATTTTCTTTTATCATATTGCACTTAGGAAAAATAGTTTTACTTACGTAGGGTCATTTTTGCAAAATTTCATTTTTTAAAGAACGGGATTCGTTCCCGTTCACGTTTTTCGTATTTTCTAGCTCAATTTAACTTCGTTTTCGTTCTAGTTTTCTTTAATCTTACTTTTTAGTTAATTAGAGCCTATTAAAAGTGAAAAAATCATTTTAGGTTAATTTCTTAGAAATTAGGGTTTTTGAGTGTTGTTTTTAGATTTCCCCGTTATCGTTTTTAGCTTAATTTTGTGTGCCTTTTTCATTTTTAGAGTAGATTGCATTAAATTCTCCGTAGATTTAGAAATCCAATTCAAATCTCTTTCATTCAATCATCAAATGTCAATCCAACTCTCGACTTTCTAATTCACTCTTCGTTGGGGATAAACGACCCGGGAATATCATATACTACTTCCGGTTTCATTGATTTTGTTAATAATTATCCTTATTATATATTTATAAGTATTATATATTTATTTATATATTTTAAAGGTTAGTTTCATTCACAATCATCAAGCGTTTAAAACAAAGTCGTATCCCTATCGTCAAGGTTAATTGGAACTCGAGGAGAGGTCCCGAGTTCATCTAGGAACGTGAAGAATAGTTTTGAAAGAAATACCCGCACCTGTTTTTAAAATCCTTATCTGCACCGGATAGTACGTCTTGAACTTTGGGGACAAAGCTCTTCTAACGGGGAAAGGATGTAACACCCCGTAAAAATTTCAAAATTATTTCGTTGACTTTCATACATTAGTTGACTTTTAATAATTACGTGTTAATTATTGTGCTTCACCGGGAAGTTTTCCCGTGCGTAACTAAAAATCGTTACCGGATGCGCTCCAACTTGTTATTTAAATGTAATCTTTTGATAGATGTCGCGTTTTTACGTTTCGGATAGATGTTTAAATTTTTGTATTTTCGTTTTGATTATTTTCCGTTTTTTAGTTTTCGCGTAAACCGGAATTGATACAATTATCTACAACTTTGAAAAAGGCCAAGTACTGGAAATGCCCAAAGTACGTCGCACTTGTAAAAAAAGTGCGGCACACTTTTCTGCAGTTATGACGAAAACCATTATAGACAAAGTGTGGCGCACATCTGAGCAAAGTGCAGCACACTTTGACCCCTGAACAACATATAAAAAGCCTCATTGGCTCTCCTATTTCACATACTCTCACATAATTCATTCCAACTCTACAACAACTTAGAGAGGGAAAATTAGTGATCTTGGCTTGACAAACCAAGGATCCAAACACCCCTTCAAACCACCATCGACTACCACCACTCTCCACCATTAATTTCCAGAAACCAACCACCATTCTCAAACCTCATTCATCTATTTCCAATAACAGACAATCATCTACAATCCTCTCAACAAGCAGAATTAGAGTTTGAAAGTGTTCTTGGGGAATTTGGTTGGACTTGCTTGTAGTTCATTAACAATTCCGGATTTTAATCCATCCAAGGAAGTAGCATTGAAGTGTAATTCGAATCTATAAGCGATTGTGACAGAATTGTTTATAGTTTATGGGTTTACTTTTATTATAATATAGTTTTTGGTGGGAAAAATTGTGAAATCATCAAGCATTTGCTCTTAAAGTTGGTATAAATCTTGTTTATCTTTTGAATATGATCTTTACTGAATTCATGATGAATGTTATGTGTTTTGTTACTTATTTAATTATGAAGTAGTCGTTTAATATTTGTTTGGGCATTATGTGATCTTGGATATGAAATGTTTGGATACTTGTTTATTGAATTGATAAAATATGATTTATCTAAGTATATAGGTCGAAAGGCTACTTACTAAGCCATGTTTTTCATTTCACATAATATATTGATGATAACAACGATTATAGGCTGAAAGGATTCCTTGTTATTTATCGATATAAACCCTTGTTACACTTAAAGGCCGAAAGGATTTATAACTTGTGTTATCTTGCTTTCTAAACTTATAATACCTATCCAAAACATATTATTGTCTTAGTGATCATTGCCTAAACAAACATACTTTAATTCCTTGCTTTCATCATCTCTTAATCGCTTTGTTTATAATATTCAATATATGCGCGTTTTGGTTAATTTGATAAGTGAAAATCATTTTTAGCCTTAGCACCTTACTTGCAAATTGTGAAAACTACAATTCTCTTGGGACGACCTGGACTTACCTAAGCTATATTACATACGAAAGGGTATACTTGCCCGTGTTGTGTTTTTAGTCAAAATCGGTATTTCTAGTCTTATAAGTTTAAAGCTTGTAAAACACAAATCAATTCTTATAGTTATTTTAGGTATTTTAAGTATCATTCGGGTTGTTCGTTAGCTTCTAATCACCCCCTATTCCACCATCTTCGTAAGTTCATCCTTTCTATATTTTTCTTGTACTTCCTTGATCCTTACCATATGAATAAGCTAGTTATACAAGTTGTTTTATAAAAATCAAAGCTTTAAAATTTTACAAAACCTTGAAAGGTTTTGTGTATGTTTCAAAATATATAAAAAGAAATAAAGGGAAAGTGTAGTTGTGGTCATTTTGTCAAAAAGAAATATTTTCCAAAGTGCTTATTGCTTATTTTGGCTTATTAATAAGCTCGAATTGCTTATTTAAGCTTATATGTGTGTCGAACCAACAAGAAACCATAAAGGTTTAAACTTTAAGCTTATTCAAGTTTTGACTTATTTTCCTAGCTTATTTGGTAACTAATAAGGTTTTGAGCTTAACGGGCTTAATAAATAAACCTCATACCTGTTTGGTTGGTTTTGTGGGCTTCGACCCAACACCAAGCCCAAACCATAGGCTATAAGCCACGGCTTGGCTTATTTAGGTAGCTTATTTATAGCTTATTTGGTAAGCTAAAAGCTTATTTGCTTATTCGTTTGCTTATTGAACTATTTTTGCGCTTATTGTATTGTGGATAAATCATTTAGGCTTATTGGGCTTAAAAGCCCAATAAGGGTCCATTTTGTTTTCGGCTTATTTTCGTTAAGGGCTTATTGCTTATTTTAAACTTATAAGCGTGACTTATTAATATTATAACTTATCTACTACATAACTTATTTATATTTGAAGCGTTTTCGACTATATAGACTTGTTGCAGAAAATAAACTGTTGGGAAGAGTTTTGGATATAACGTAGAGATTTGGCGTTGTCAGGAATTGTGAATTATATTTTGAAAGTGGGTTTTGGATAAAGTTTATGACTTTGAAAAACGAATATAAATGAACGAGTCATGCCGAAATTTTATAAAAACTTTATACTTAAAAATATTTTTATAAAAACTTATTTTCTTAAAACCCGACAAAAGGACGAATTTATATTATTTTATAATTAATAAATTATTTCTATACTTAAATTGGAAAAGTAAACTAAACTACATACTTATATATTAATTACTAAATATTTTCCTTAATAACGACAAAAAAACAAAATAATAAATATTATTATTTTAATACACGACTAAAAGACGATAAATATAATTTTTATAAATTTTAGTAAATATAAAACTTCTATTACTTATTACGTAAGTTAAAAACGCAAAGACACTTATATCAATCTATCTTAAATTATTAATTTGGGATATCGGGTAAATCGTCAGAACTTATTTATTCTTATTTACTTCTCTTATATTATATATGTATATATATGTATATATATGTATATATATGTATATATATGTACTAATTACTATAATATATTTATCGAGTCAAAACCATTACAACCACCACACAACCAATGATACTAAAACCATTTTCAAATCAATAGTACAACTACGCTTGAAAACCCTTATACATCTACACAATTTCACACCGTATTGATTCTGAACAAAAACCGTATTAATAGGTCGTGACCGAGCATAGTTGTGCAACACCGCGTGATCATTCTATCCTGCTACTGTATCTCACCAGTTAAGGTGAGTTCATAGCCCCATACTTTTACTTACTTTTCTTACATTTTCTAACTTTAGGGTGAGAACATTGTTTGTTTTTAAAACTGGACACAAGTGTTTTACGTTACTCTTACTTGTATACGTGTTGCCTAAGTTTACGTTCAAACCACTATCTGCCTGAACTATCGTGAACCGTTAATCACTTGACCGACCGTACTGGTTGAGTGAGCGCGAGTGAATAAATAGATCTATTGGGGCTAATAACCCCCATCCGGGTAAGTAGCGCTTACTTGTATCAGAGGGACCGAACAAACGGATGTATGTCATGTCGAATTTCCTTTGGTGGTCTTTGGTTTAATCACCTGTTAGGGCAAGTTTCAACTAACATGATTATATGCTACATACTTATTGAGCCTCGGTATCATGAGCTTAGTGCAGCGTAAACACTCTTTTTATGTGATATTGTATCTGTTATAATAGTCACATACGTTTTATAACTTGTGGTCCATACTATTACGTTTCAATTTAAACCTATGAATTCACCAACTTTCGTTGACGTTTTAAGCAATGTTTTTGGGTGTTTAGGTTGGATATTCGCTCAAGGTGCTACTTGAAGTCAAATTGCTATATGTGTCTACCATTTCTAAGACTTCTATTAATCATGCTTGTTATTAGTTTATCAAACTTTTATTTCTCTTCCGCAATCTCTAAAACTTCTTTGGGGTTGAATGTAAAACAATCTATTTTTATTAATGTAACAAGTATGAATTTCAAACATACCCTTTAGAGGTCGTTCTTGTACCTTGTGTTTGTGATATCCATGACAATTTACTCCCCCGATTATCTTTTCTGATGGGATCCTGTTTGGGGGTGTGACACAAAGAGCTAACACACACCAAAATTATAGTGATCTCTTATTAACTACCCAAAGTAGCTTTAAATCCTTCCTAATTTATTCAAATGTGCAAGTATACATCTAGGGCTTCTCATTCATTTCTTGCACATAACAAAACACACAATACTCTCTCTTTGCTCTCTCTAGACTCGGCTCAAAATCAAGGGACAAGAACAAGTGGGTTTTGATATATTACAAGTATTTTTCAAGAAGTATTAAGGGTTTTGGTTATAATGTTAGGAAAGAAAATGTGGTGATGTTATGGAAATTACATTAGTTTATCAATAGCTTAAAACATAAGGGCTAGAATTGTAATATTGCCAAAGATGGCTTGTGTAAGGGCTATATAAACCCCTCTAAGCTTCCTTAGAAGGGTGAACCTCCCATTTGTA
Source organism: Tanacetum coccineum (assembly GCA_026074375.1). Lineage (NCBI taxonomy): Eukaryota > Viridiplantae > Streptophyta > Magnoliopsida > Asterales > Asteraceae > Tanacetum > Tanacetum coccineum. The sequence continues at coordinate 22,104 of BQNB010066145.1, forward strand.
ATATTTCATTAATCATTCAATAAAAGTACTTTCTCTCTCTAAAATGACTTATTCATACTTTGAGCTTCCTCGACCTCCCAAGATCGTAAATCTAGATTCCTTACAAGTGGTATCAGAGCCATAAGGTGATTCATGATGTGTTTGTAGCCTATTCATCATGCTTATTTTGATCAGATTAGGGTTTCCTAAATGTTACGTTGGTTTCGTAAAGTTTAATACAGTTTTGGAAATTGTAGTAAGCTTTCGTAACAGTTGTTATTAGTCCAAATCTGGTCAAATTTAACTCATATCAGTCCAAATTAGTCACAATGGTCTCAAACATAATTTTTCATGTGTTTAACAGTTGTACTATGGTCAAACAGTAAAAACCTATATTATGTTTACCCAATCACATTGTTAACAGCTGATAACAGTTTTCTACAACCAAATTCATTGACTGATTGTTGTAAAACACAAGCTTGAACGGTTTCGAAAACCGTTTTTAAAACAGTTACTGAGCGGGGGAAACGGTTTTAGTTTTGGAAAATGCTTTTGCAAGGTTTCATAGATTTGTTTTCGGAAACTGCTGATGAAAGTATAAGAAGGTTTCGTAAGGTGTTGGTTTCGTGACGCGGTTTCTGAAACGGTTACAGAAACAGGTTTCGGTTTCGTTTGCTGGTTTCATATGAGATGAGGTTTCGTATTTGGGTTTCGGTTTCGTAAATGAGGTTGAGGTTTTGTAACTGAGGTTGAGGTTTCGTAAATGAGATTTTGGTTTCAAAAGATGAATGTAAATTGAGTCAACTCGGTTATAACCGAGTGTGAATCAGTTATGTATACCTACTAAGCAACACCGAAACCACACAGAACAACAATAGCATATCGACTGCAACAACATCAAATCCAAACTAATCTAACCCATCCTCTTTAAAAAATTACAACATCTCCTTCACCACAACAAGACTCAAACCGAATATAAAATACAAACAAGATCTCAGTTCAATTCTCTCAACTTGAAAATCTAAAAGGGAAGTATGTGGAAACTAAGTTTGATAAACCTTCAATTTTGGGAAAACCACCTGCAGATAAACTTTTGATAAATTCTCAAATTTCAAAATCATTGTTTACTCCTATAGTCGTTGTGGAAAGGATTTGTCAAAACCAATCACTGCATAGTATTTGCCAAAAAATGAAAAGGATCAGCTTTTGACATGAATTGCATCTTTAGAATCAAAGTTGGCATCACAAGATCTTCGTTCTTGTCAAAAAGAATACCATGAGTTGAGAACTTCGTATAATGCTTTAAAAGTAATGTTTGATTCTCTTAACTGGACAAAAAGGAAAACCAATGTTTTAAAATATTCAAAACCTAAAGTAAGTGTTTCGGAAAAGGTTCGTGAATCCTCAAAACCGTTTTCAAAAAGGGTTTCTAAGTTTACAACCTATTCTTTGCAAAAAGGTAGGAAGTTTTCTAAGAAATCTCAAACGTTTGAAACATCTACTCCTCAAAAGGGTTTTAAGACAAGTGCTTCAAATGAAAAGAATCAATGTTTTGAAACATCACACTATCGTTCTACACCGGTAAAACAAGTGTGGAGGTCTACTAAGGAATCTTAAACCTTTGAAACACCTACTACACAAAAGGTTTTGAAGAAAATCACTTCAAGTGAAAGGAATCAAGTTTTTGATACTCCACACTCTCATTTTACACCGGTAAAACAAGTGTGGAGACCAAATCAAAGTCGTTCAAACTCTTTGAAATATTTTGTTAGGATTTATGTTTTCCTAACTTAGTACCGACAGTACAAATAGTTAGTACCGTTAGTTATAGTTAGTACTGACAGTACAAAGTGTTAAGTACTGATCAGTTAGTTAGTACCGTTAGTAGAAAATAGTTAGTACCGTTTAAGAGATATGTATGCGATTTGTAAGCCTGTTAGGGTTTATCCTTAGTCTATAAAAGGATCCCTCTTGGCATAATTAGAGAGACGACCTCAAGATATCTCATAGCAAAATCATATCTAATTAGTTAGTAATCTGTAATCATTCAAAGCAGATTAATAGAAGTTATTATTTAGTTATTCATTGTTTTTCATAGTGCTTGTGTTAAGATTCCGCATTAACACATAGTATTCATAATCAGTGTTTCTACATAGTCAGTTGTATTTATACACTTTGGCTATCATCCTTAATAGGCTGCAGAGATCTATTCCTAAGAGGGAATCACATATTCCAAAACAAAAATGCTTTCAATACAAAACAATAATGACTCGGCCTTGAAAAACAAAAACAATGGAAGATTTTCTGACGTTTCAAAAATGAATTTTCAGAATGACACATCAAGTGATAATAAAAAATGGAAATCTTCTTCATCAACAAGATTTAAAACTCCTCAAGAAACACCGAGTTTCAATAATCAATGGAAAATCAAAAGGAACTTTAAATCTTCGTTGATTCTACGAGAGTTGTTTTCAAATGAAACACCGGCTTCAAGCCCTCGTTGGAACTCAACATCTTTACATCGACTTGATACAACTTTCAATTATTTTTTAAAACATGGCAAACCTATTAGCACCATGCTTAAATGGGTTCCAAAGGTTGTTGTCTAATTCGATGTCATAATGGCTTGTAATCAAATGTCAGATTGCAACCCATGCCTCAACTAAAATGAAATGTACACTTCAATGCGTTTATCCTTAACAACGAAAAGAGAAATCTTTTCTGTCTTGAGCTATATTCAAACAAAACATTCAAAGTTTTGTAGCTCAAGTCAATGATTTGTTATTAAATATCAGATAACAACCCGAGTTTCAAATAAAAGGAAAGTGTACGCATAAGTGCGCTTTACCTTTAAAAGAAGATAATTCTTGTTGTTTTGAGCAAAATTTATTCAAAATTTTCATTTTCAAAATCTTTCAAAAGTTTGCTCATCAAAACGACTTCTAATTATTTCATATTAGAACTCGGTTTTCAAATAAAAGAAAAGTGTACATTTCAGTGCCCTTTATCGTGAAAAGAAGAGAAATCTTCTTTCTCTTGAGCAGTTTTTAATCAAAAAGTCTTTCAAAAGGTTGCTCGGGACATACAACTTCTAAGTAAATGTCAGCTTAGGACTCGTTCTTCAAATAAAGGAGAGTGTACATTTTTGTACATTTATCCTCACAACGGGAAGCTTACAACTTCTCGGACTTGAGCTAGTTCATTAAGATATTTCAAATCTTGAGCTCAAGTAAAATGGTTTTTTAAAAGATTGAACACAAATTGTTAAGAATTTTTCAAAAGGATTCTTTCAAAATCTTTCAAATTATGTGTTCAATCACTTCCTTCCTCACTAAATCCTTTTATTTACATCTACTTTTGAGGGGGAGTTTTTAAAACAAAGCGTTTAATGTTGAACATAATTTTTAAGATTTTTTCAAAAAGATTTTTCAAAATCTTTCAAATTATGTTTTCAGCACTCTCTTCCTCAATAAATGTTTTTGGATTTACATCTATTTTTGAGGGGGAGCTTTCGAAGCAAGTAGTGTTTGAGCATAATTTTTTAAGAAGTTTTCAAAGATAATTTAAAATCTTTCAACATAATGTACTCAACACTCACTCCATCCGTCAATACACTTGTGGTGTCTTTCAAAGTGAAGTATTGTATTATTAAGGGGGAGTATAAAGGAAAATGTTTTTAAAAAACAAAAGAAAATTTTCCATGTCAAAAATAGTTGTTGTCAAGTATATAGACAAACGTGTCATCGATCTAAGTTGCATCCGGTCTAGGGTACTCAAAAGCGTTGTTAGCATCGTTCGGGTTGCATCCGTTTGAGAGTATTTGAAAATCATTGTTAGTGGCTTAGTGACCATCCGTTTTAGATATAGACACACTTGGCACAACTAGTTTTTCAAATTTGTTTATAACATTAAAAAAGTGTTCCAAATCATAATCATGCTATATTCGTTTTCTCCCATGTGTTTTTAAAACTCATATAGCCGTTTCAATCCTTTGATATCAAAAATATCATATGGTATGCTATTTTTTAGAGGGAGAAAACTGGATTAAAATGTGATCGTCTTTCATGTGCTTTCAAAATCTCATATAGCTATTGTAATCCATTAATATCAAAAATATCATATGGTATGCTATTTTTGAGGGGGGAAAATGTGATTAAAATGTGATTAAGAAAGATAAAATGCCTAAAATGCATGTAATAACAAAGTGATCTAAAGACTCAAGTGCGAAGCTCTTTCCTCCTTGTGCAAAACTCTTTCAATATTATGACACATGTGTAGGGGGTATTTCTTAAAAGTGAAACTTTCAAAGTGTTAAAAGTTTTAATTTATATCAAATACTTTGATTGATTTTCAAAATGTTTTATGGTTCTGATCTTATTACCTAACAACCAACTACCTCACGATGATCAAAGAAGGAATAAGGTTGTTAGCTTAGGTATTATCCTATGATCTAACCAGAACCGGAGGGATCTACCCAAGGACATTCCATAGATAAAATAGTAAGTCCTTAGGTATGATGGAGTTGAATGTGAATGGGAATAATGTCAACTAAGGCATGAGCTATCATCAGAACAATCACAACATGATGATAGTAATGACGTCTTGGAAGACATTGAAGGGGTTGAAGAATGAAAAAGAAATGATGTGTAAGGGTGAAAAGAAAGAAGCCCTCCACAAAACTAGGCAGAAACCGGGTCAATACATAATCTATTAGATATCACACAAATGATATTTAGTATTGAAGAAAGATGTCATGGACTCAATGATGAAATGTACAACCCTTCCTAGCCACTCAAGATTCTCTCAAAAGAATTCTTGTTTCAATTCTCACGAAGATTAAACACGTTATCTATCGACTTCTCACTCCGAGAATGTTGATATTGAAAAGGTGGCAGCCTGCTCCAGCCTCTGATCACTAAAACCAAAACGCACTAATTGAGTCTAGAGCCAAATGAGATCAAATTATAAATCTCACATAGGACACAAAAGTACATTTGTATTAAACATCAAGGATACAAAAAGTACAAGAGTTGCTTATATGTCTTTGTGACATTGCATGTCTTTGTGACATTGCGCGGAACATTCAAGAGTGATACTTAATTCAAAGTATTCACAATGATGAATGGAAATCCTACCAGTGCTAACATCAAGCCAACGCTGAATGTATGTCACTAATTTGAAAATGATTGCTTAATGATTCAATTTAGTGTTAACTAGTAATCTAAGTGATCTAGTAGTTATTGTGTTATTTTCTAATTTGTTTCCGAAAAACATAAACAACATTTCCTTGATTTACTCAAGTAAATTTTGGATTACCCAGATCACAAACGATGTCACAAGATTGATGTGGGAGATTGTTATTACTCTTAGATTGTTTCATTCATCTTCTACAACAACAATCAAGGGGAAGAAATGTGTACATTCGGGACTTACATAAAATCCGAGACTTAATTGACTTTGATGTTATAATTTCAACTTCTATGGGTTGTTTTGTGTGAAGTATGTACAACAACAACATTAACATGTCTACCATTCACAAGAAAGTACACCGTCATATTCATACCTTCGTAACTCATACTCAAACTTCAAAGATACACTTCCGCAACTCTGATAATCAAAGAACCTCCTCAATTCATCAAGTTGTTGATCAAGATAAAAGTTCTACATGAGGAAGATTGTTAGCTGTCAATAAAAGTATGAGTATGTTGGTCAGAAGCTTCAAAAGACAAATCAAGATGGATTCATGATAAGTATGTTAGCAAAGCAATGATAATTCAAAAAGATCTCAAAGGCAAAGACGAAGGCAAATCAAAGATAAAGATCAAGATCACAAGAGCATGATTGGAACGAGACCACTATTACACAACAAGACTAAAGACAACGAGCATTAAAGATCAAAGATCAAAGGTTACAAGAGAGATCTCAATGATCATCCCTTAAGGGGAGATTGTTAGGAAAAGAAGTGTTGATCATTGATGTAATCAAAGTGAGACCTCAATGAGCGTCTCTTAAGGGAGATTGTTAGGAATAGAAAAGTGATAATCTTATTGAGATTGAGCCTTGTAATAAATAGTGAGATTATAATGTGTAATAGGCTAGGTGAAAGACTCGTGACTAAAATGTAATCACGAGACCCGGCTAAATAGCCAAGAGCTAAGAGCTCTCCTTGTAAATGGGTATAAATACCCCTTCTTATCTCAATTGTGAGGTGATGCTTCTCAATCTAATTCTCATTTCCTCCCTACTCTTTCTCTATCTACTCTATCATCTCCTCCTTCTCCTCTCTACCTACTTTCTCTCTCTAATCTTTCACTCTCCATAACAAAAATACACAAACACCTAAACACACACTAGATAGCTTATTCAATCCTAAATCAAGACCTAACATATAATCAAACAAGTATTTGGGGTTTGATTTGGGTGTATACTTGTTAATCTCATATTCTCATCAAATTAAGGTGCTCATTTCATGTATATTTGCATTACCTACATTTTGTTATAATAACTACATTCATAAATTTATATCACCACTAGTTTTTTTGTGAAAGGTTTTTCTAAAAGAAACAAGTAAACTTTCTAAATATAGTATTGTAAAAAGGTTATAAAATGAATCATAAAAATATGAACATACACTTATACTAATTATCTTAGTTATTTTATAAATTACTTGTTGAAATATTAGCTTTGTTGTTAAAATGGTTACTTATAAACTTAAACTAGTAAAGTTGCATATTTGGTTCATATTCTTAATTTTATGTTTATTCTTGACAAATTGATGGAAGGAAATAGGTTAGTATGGAGTTGTTGTTGTGATGATAATTGATGAAAATTAGTGGATGGGATTAGGATAGTATGGAGTTGCAATTTGTGGGTGAAAAATAATAGTAGAATATAAAGTAAATAGTTGTTGTTAATCTTGTTTTAGACATCTAATATCTTAAAAATATGATAGTCTATCTTCATACGAACATGTGGATATAAAATTTGCTAAATTCGGACTTAAAACGAATGAGATATGGCCAAATGAATTTTGGTAATTTTCCGGCAAAACTGTTTTATAAACAATCTGTCCGGTTTTCAAAATGGTTGGTTTTTTGACCCGACTGAGGATCCGATATCAATAAAACTAACAAGAGAAAACGTTGTAGAACATGGTTTTTCCTTGAAACCCCGCATTTGGCTCATCCCTTGAATCTTTTTATAAAACTACAAAGATACGCTCTTTAAAAGTAGGGACTATTTTCTGAAAAAATTAAAAAGTTCCTGCATTAATTTTTACTTAAATAGTTGTTACAGATTGGAAGTTAAATTGTGGTTTTTGGGCGTTTTCGAGTCCGTTTGAGCTGTAAAATCTTTAACAAATATAGTAGTATTACTTACAAATTTTATATACACGTCAAAAACTTTCAAAAATATTATTAAGTAAGCGAGATAGGATTTATTATATTGATTACTTAAAAATAATGATAAAGTATATAATGATGGATAAAAATGACGAATTTGACGTAAATGTTATTTTGACTTATAGAACTAAAACGCAAACTATTAGGTGGTGATATAATGTTATAAAAATATATTTTCATAGTCTTAAACGACCCATTACTTATTAGGTTGCTTTCGGAACTTGTTGTGACATTCCACCTACTTGATATTTCACAAATGATATTTCACAAATCAAAACTTTCACTTAAGGTGAGTTTATAGCCCCGCTTTAACTTGTTTATCACTATTTTACAAATCTCGGGGTGAGATACATTGCTTGTTTTTATATTTGACGCGAGTACCTTTCTTTCTTTTAAATGATTACGGATTAGCCTAAGTACTGATAACCAACTATGCCCAAATTATCATGAACAGTTAATTATGTGTTGTAAGCGCGAGTGTTATAAATATATCTATTTGGGATTGACGTTTCCATTCGGGTAAGTTAAGCGCTTACTAGTTTCGAGGACCGAACTAACGGACGTATACCATGTCGGACTTAGGGTGTTGCGGGTTGAACACATACTCGAGTACTTTATTTTGCATTAAATTGCATACATACTTTGTTGTAACTTCGGTGACATGAGCTTAGCGCAATCATAATTACTTTTTGTGATATCGTATGCATACATTAGTCATACACTTTGAAATCTTGCGGTCTAACACTACTGACTTAAATTATGAACTCACCAACTTTCTGTTGACATTTTAAAGCATGTATTTCTTAGGTGCTTAACTTGGTATGATGTATTTCAAGTGCATTGGGTCTTCATTCAATTAAGATAGTATTTTCATGTATTTCACTTTCACTACTTTATCCTCGCTGTATTTCTTTTTTTTATACAATGACTTTCTTTTTATGCAAACTTTGGACTACTTGTTTTGAATTAATTTATTTCAATAAAACAACGATGTTATCTTTTAACGACTCATGTAGAGAATGTTCCATAATATCTTGTGCTAATGTATTATGAAGTAACGCTCTCGATTACCTTTTCGCTGCCACATATTTTGAGAGTGTTACATTAGCCAGCTCATGGAAATTTTTTATGTTGCATAAGTAGTTATGTCTACAAAAGTTAAGTTTTAGACATAAGCAAAAGTTTAACTTTTTATCGAAAAATAAGTCTGGTGCAACGCACGAGTCCGAATGTCTCGTCTAAAATAAAGTACTAATTTATGAATAATAGTCTAATACACATTTAGAAAATCGATTACCGCCAAGAATAATGATTCGACATCCAATGTCATAACGAAATATTGTAATTGATATATGCTTTAATATAAGACCGGACGGACAACCAAGACTACACCGGAGGTGACGTTTTTGGGTTTGGCGTCATCACAGTCAACTCAAATGGTTCTTTTTTTGTGTTTTATATATGTTTTAATGAGTTATGTGTTGGCTAAAAAGTGTCACGTCACTAGATTCTAATATTGAAAGGACGGTGAAGTGTTTTTAATGTTGGAATGTAGTATGGTTTTATGTGAAAAATTACTAAGATGACACCAATTTTCCCCACCACACTACTTCGTTACACCGATTACACCTAATGCTCTCAACATCAAATACAGAATAAAATTAATTCTCATAACTCAATCTAGTAAATGGGTAACACGTATGAAGTCCACGTGAGACAAATGCATGCTGATTGTGCAACTGTACATAGAGACAATAGACGGCTATGATTGCTTTATAATGATGTTGATGTGTCAAATGGAATGTGCATTCCGCGTAGGATATAGCATGTCAATCTATATAATGTCTCACCTTAATCGCAAATTATTGCATCACAATATCGACAAAAGGGTAGACTGCAAAAAAAGTTTACGTGGTTCGGCCAAATTATATTCGTAGTATGTGGTTTTAACAATTTCAAAAAGAGCATTTGCTATGAGAATATACAAAATTTTCAAAGTGCAGGCATAGTTCTAACTTCTAACAGAGATGTTAATTTACAACAAATTTCTCCACATCGTACATGCAATTTCGAGGATGTAGTGATCGCGCCGTGATTTGTAATTTACTCTTGAAAAAACTAAAACGTAAAAGCTATGATACATGTACTAGTGAAATTGTACCTTTCAAAAATTTAATAATTAAATCATTTTTCGTTTGTATCATACTATTATTGCATGGAATGATAGTGACTTTAATTAGTTCCAAACACTTTCTCATTTTCTCATTTTCTAACTATATATTTGACAATATATTGTACGCACCTATGTTAATGATTTGAGTTTGATTTGACAGAAAAACAACATTTTGTAGGTCATCCTTAAAAGGTACTCCCTCCGTCCTATATTAAGTGTCCATTTTTGACTTTTCAAAGTCTTTTTTCTTCAACTTTGACATTAATTATTTCTTCTTATGTTATATGA
>BQNB010066146.1:0-18022 GCA_026074375.1 Tanacetum coccineum
ACTGTAAATGGTATTCGATCTTTAGGAAAGAAACAATCGACAACCACTCAAAAAAGCTGTTATCAATGTTTGGTCCCTATTTTCTGTCACAAAAAATGTTTGGCCCATATTTGCAATAGATAGAATTGACATAGATCCGAACATCGCCGAATTGAGTTAGGCATTTGTAGACGTTTGTTTGTTAAGAAAAACATTTAAATTGTGTTATTAATTGTAATAAGGAAGGTCATCATAGACAATAACGACGTTTATAAGTGCTTAGGTTAGAAGTTATAATAGTCATCTAACAACATGTTGAGGTATGAAGCAAATTATGATTAATTAAGGAAAATATTGCATTAAGTAGAAATGACAAGAATTGTACTCAATGTTTAGTGAAAGTTAAGTTTAAAAAAAGATAAGAATGATTACTTTAATAAGTAAGTATAATTTGTTTGTCCCAAATTTAAGAAAAGTGACTATTGTGATCTAATACATTATACTAATTAGACTAAACGAGTATCTGTGCATAATAACGATATTTAATATCGGTAAATAGTTATGGTGATATTTTGATTATACAAAACGTTATACAATTCACTTAGCCAAAATATAATTATAACCATATGCTGTAATAAAATCTTATTGTTATTCACATATACTCGTTTATTATTAATAAAACGTGTTTCAGTTTCATTTATTCTCATTCTAAGTCACTTTTTTTTCTTCACTAAATCCTGTAGTTTCTTAAATAAAAATTAAGTTTTCAAGAAAAAAGATACACATATTATATGTAGTATAGATAATCAATATATCTTAAACTAAAATCTTGATACTCGTAATCTTTGAACTTTTCGAAAAAGTACCTGAATTTGATCTCCGATATTGACAATGATTGCATGCCGGGCTGGTTTAACAGTAATCCATTGTTCGCCTCGTCTAACTTGAAGTCCGCTAACGTTCTCATCAGGTAGGAGAAAGGTGATGCCACCGGGATCCGAGTGAGACGATAGACCTAAGGTCAAGTCGGGTTGCGGGCACTTTGGATAAAAGTTAACTCTTAAACAAGCCCCGACATCTTCACCACCAAATGATTTTTGAAGGTAATCTTTTTCTAATCCGAGGTTTATGGAGAACACCTCTAACAAAACACTACCCAACCGCACTATTTCCTTCGAGTATTCTTCCACAGTTTCCCTACATTGAAACAATACTTTTAGTTACAAATTACCAAATGACCTTTACTTCATTGTTATAAAGTGACCCATTAAACAATGGAACATATGTGAAAGACATGAGAGCTTGGGTGTGCATGAGTAATAGGGTTGGATAGTGCCCTACAACTTAGCCACCTTACTCCATAGGGTCTCGCGCCAAAATCTCCAGTCAAGTTATACGGCAATTTCTTATTTTATTTTTTTATTTGTGTTATATTGGGTCATGATGCGTCTTATAATTTGAGTGAGGGAAAAGTGTGTTTTTATGTGAAGTTATAAGTTTTGAATTACAGATCAAAAGTGTTGAAGTGACAACACTATTTGTTATAACACGAGGCTATGTGACTCTGAGACTCTTGGTGCTCTGAGTGCTATATAGTCATTTGAAAATTTTGCTTTATAAAATTGAAAAGAATTCAAGTACGAAGTATTATAAATTGTACGTACGTATTAACATGTTAATTATGTAGGGTGTTACTATTGGTACCCCCTGGCCCACTAAAAAGTACAAAAAAAAGTACCGAAGATTCCCTTTGTACCCCCTTTTACAGTGCAACGCAGTTTTTTATCAGTTTTTGTTCCGTAATTTTTGACAGTTTCATACTTTTGACCTGTTAAACTGTATATTTTTCGTTCCGTATTCTGCGTTTCACTGTTTTATAATATAAACAAAATTATAAAAATAAAAAAAAATAAAAAAAAACCAGAAAAACTAGAGGGGGTACAAACGGCTTTTCAGGGGGTACAAATAACATGAGCCAATTATGTATGGTTTGGACGTACTTTTTCAATTTATTTTTGTACTTTAACAACATAATATAGGTGGTCCATGATCACTAACCTTAAAGAAGATGGATTTGCAGGCCATTTATTATGGTCTTTAATATTAGAAGGAAGATAATGAAGGAAATAATAATCACTCCAATCCAGTATAGCTCCCTTTTGAAGCCCTAATCTGCTTCCATAACCTTCATATGTTTTCGGCGAATTTGCATATTTTTGTTTCACCTCCATGGACTCATGAAAAAACTCTCGCCATATTTCGCGCACTCCATCAACTAGCTCCCCACTTAACCCATGATTAATCACTTGGAAAAACCCCCACTCGCGACACGCCTCAGAGATTTCTCTCAAAGTTGCTTCTCGGACGGCTATGTCAGTGTTTGTAAGCCCGGCTAGGTCGATTATGGGTATGTTTATGTCGGGTGGAGATGAGTTAAAACTTGGACGGTCCGTTGGTGGCTTGATGTACCTTTCAGGAATGATGTTTTCTCCGCTTTCGGATAAGGATTGGACTCGAACTACGGGTTCGGGCCAATCACAAGGGCAAACCATGTTTGATTGATTAGATAAGTTTTAAGAGAGGATATGATTGTAAGGTGGTGATGGAATAGGAAGGAAGGTGCATGGTTTTAAAGGCCAATGTGTGGGGTTTAGTAAGTGAAGTTGACGTATTTCTGTATCTTAAAACGTGCCTAAATACGAAGGAAATGTGTGTTTTTGGTGTGTGTAACGGGGCCAAGCTAGTGTCACGAGTTAGTTATCAACATGTTGGCCGACATAAATATGTATTTTATGATTTACTATACAAACAAATTCTGCTTTTATGTATAGAGGAGAGTTATTTTGGACACCTTCCCTTTCTTAGATACAGAAGGACCAATCTCAGCCCTCCATCTAAAATAGATCAAATGCTAGGATTAAAAGGATTTTTTAATTAAAAAAAACAAAAAAGGGCGGAGGGGTATTTACGTCACCCCCCCCCCCCCCCACACACCTACAACCCTAATTCATTTCATCTAGATCTAGATACGTATTATCTTTCTCTCTCATCAAACACACACACTAAAAACACATAGTTTTACACCGATCCAAAAATACACACACTAAAACACACACACAAATCAAAGATCATCCACGAATCGCATTAAAAATGAAAGAAAAAGATGTCGATGATGTTGTTGAAGAACAAATCTTAACGATTAAGCTTAGAGCTGAAGATTTGAGTAAAAAGTTGATGAAATACAAGCTTAAAATTACTAATTCAGGTATAAAACACTTCATCTGCATATTTTAATGTTTATAGAGTTTTTGATGAACATATTGTGATTTTTTTCAATTTATTGTGTTTGTATAATTAATAATGATGATATTTTGATGTTATTCTGATGCTAGATGATGTTATAGTGATAAGTAAGTTTTGGATAAAGTATGTTGATGTTATACTTTAATGAAGAAAATAAGTGATTAGAAGTTAAGTTTTCACTATTTAGAAAGAATTTGTTGATGATATTGTGATTTTAGAGACGAAATAATGGACTAGAAGTTAGTTTGAATAAGTAAAAACACGAATAAACTTTTGCTGAAAGTGTAGGCTAAGCATAAGGCGAAGCCAAAGACTTATTCTACGTTAAACAGATATAGTATGACATGTTAGTGAAAAATCATATATGATAAGTTGCCTAAACAAACTGTAAAAACTTATGTAATGTATCATACATGATATAAGTTAGGTTTTAAGCATTTATAATATATCATATATGATAATGTGCTTGAAAATAAAATACAAGCAGTTTGTGATCTCCTGGTGAGTAATTAGAAGATAGTTTTGTGTATAATATCATATATGATAATCTGCTTGAAAGTCTACTTCTGTAACACTATAATACATCATATATGATAATGTGCCTGAAAATAAAATCAAGTCTACTTCTGTAACACTATAATATATCATATATGATAATGTGCCTGAAAATAAAATCAAATCTTTTTATTTGTGTAGAGAAAGCTGTTTTCAAGGCATTTTGAAGAATTCAATCATCTCAAGGCCAGAGAAGTGAACATTAAGAAACAACAATCATCAGACCAAAGTGAGCTACAAAAAGACAATGCAACGGAGTGTGGGGTTTTCTTAATGATGCATATGGAAATCTACAACGGAGAGATTGCCAAGAACGGAGTGTGGGGTTTGCAAAGACGCACACGAAAAAAATGTGATCTCCATTTATTTTCTATAGACGATTTTGTAAACCATCTGAAACTAGTACAATGTCTTGCGGATTTGATTTTGAATATTATGTCTATTTTGTTTAAGTTTTATGCACACATTCATAATCACTCGTAAAAATAGCATTAGAACAGGAACACATGTTATCATTGTTTAAACATCAAGTATGATAGTTGATAAATCAGTGATGATCATGTTAAATCATATGTGATTTATGAAAGAAATCACATATGATACTTTGTTACCAAATTGTAAAATACAAATATCACATATGATAATTCAAATGTAAAAGAAACTGATGTAAAATCATATATGATTTCCTAGAATATCACATATGATATATAATAGAATCACATTCATGTAAGATCAAAAACAACAAAATTCAAGTGAAAAAAAACTATAATACTTGTTAGAGTACTTTTATAAACAACAATTTCTTCTTGAACAACAACTTAATGTTGAACCATGACTTGTTCTTGATCTTCAAACCTCTTAGGGCACATCCTCTTGTTGTGATCCAAACTTCCACATAATGAACAATCATTCATGTTACTCAATTATGAAAATATAAAATGAATATAAAAGAATAAATAAACTGTTTTTTAGAAAAATGAAATATCATATATGATAATCACATGCCATATACATATGACAAAGCAATATCATATATGATATATCAAACACGTTAACCAAAAACTACTTAAAACTGCTTATTGCTAACTGATAAGCTAAATACACCTTAATTCAGCTTATATCAACAAATTAATCTAATAGAGCTTATTCAAAACATAAAAAATAGCTAATAATAAAGCTTATTAACACTAACAACATAAATAAGCTAATAAGATAGCTTATAATTCATCAAAATAAGCTAATAAGCTAGCTTATAACTCATCAAAATAAGCTAATAAGCTAGCTTAATGTTGAACCACGACTTGTTCTTGATCTTCAAACCTCTTAGGGCACCTCCTCTTGCTCATTTATGTGACATGTTAAATGAGATCGGTCAACTAAATATTGATGTCAATGAAGATACTTGTACTTGGAGTCTTGGTCCTAATGGTACTTTTACCGTTAAGGATGCTCGTTATAGGATTGATCAAAATATCCTTCCCACTCTTGCTCATGCTACTACTTGGGATAAATCTATCCCCCGGAAGGTCAATGTGTTTATGTGGAGGCTTTCCTTGGACCGACTCCCTCATAGATTGTCTAATGATAAATCTAATATAAGTCGATGTTTCTCTAATATATGATTATATAGTTATTTTCATTATTCTCATTTTAAGATTTCTTTTCAATTAATATTAAGTCATTCCATATATACGATGAGTTTTTTATATTTTTTTCATGTCTTAAAATAAATGTTGATTTCAAAATTTAATCAATCAAAATACTTTTGAAAATGGAAATTTATTTATAAACACTACAATAGTGTCTACATATAAAGAGAAAACACATCCGTTTAAACTTAAAAAATGAGTAAGTTAGACACAAATACTACTATTTATAAAAAGCAACGCAATCACCTAAATATTTAAATACTTAATTACAGTTTAAACATTTAAATATCATCACTCTTACCAACTCCAGTGGTATTTACATAAAAAAATTTACACATGTCCTCGCTATGAGCGATAAATTGTCTAATATTTTTTAACTGTGTGAAACAACCAAAAATAAAAAATTCAAACTTGGTAACACCACATGTAACTAATAAATATTGATAAAAATAGAAAAAATAAAAAGAACAATTAATTATATTACATCATCACATATTATAACTATACTACATTTCCCATGTTGTCCCCCCCCCCCACTCACATACCCATATTTTATCATTGTTATGAACAGTACAATAATATTAAAATATTTTGTCTTCTCTCACTCTTCTTTTTTTTAATTATTGTTATGAATAGTGATCACTCTTATATGTGTTTGTATACGTGTTCCAAAATAAACACATACCACCGCCCCCATTATCTCTTCCATCTCCTACGGTGCCTCATGACACACACAAAACACACACCAAAACTCCATAACAATCGCTCATCTTTCCCATCTCACCAATCCAATCAAAGTGATACAACAAAATACATCAAACCACAAGCAGATTTATCCAATTTTCTACTGCAATCCGTGATGTTTTGGGGGTTTTCTTTTTGGGTTTTGATTGATTCGAAACAAATTATAATATTAATATTTTGTTACACACCACGCTGAAAAATATTTAAACATGAAAACTAATTTAATTGATATTTTGTTATTCTGAAGGTTTTGAAATATACTTCTCAATTTTAAAATTAATATCAAATTCTTTTAATTTCAGTTTTTCATTAAACTAATGTTACACTTCCAACTTAAAACAATATTTTTATCCTTAAGAAAAAGATTTAGATCACATGTCATTACCAGTCAAAGTAACCACCATTAAACTTTTTTTATAAATTTAATGTATGATTAAAGTAAACATTTAGTTTGAGATCAAAACATATCATTTTTAAGACAAAGGTAACACTATAAATTACTCTCTCCGTCCCTAAATAAGTGTCCACTTTTAACTTTTGAAGTCATTTTTTAGCAACTTTGACCTTAACTATTTCTCTTTTTGTTATATAATACTTGATGCAAAATATATGAATGAATTGTGTTTTAAATTTATTTTCATTGATATAATTTTCATTAAGTATTATATAACACAAACAAAATAATTTAAGATCAAAGTTGATGGAAAAAGACTTTAAAAGTCAACATTGGACACTTATTTAGGGACGGAGGGAGTAAATGGCTATTTATATATTTTGGATTTTAACATTAGGATAAGAAGCAATAATGATGTATGTAGTAAATAAATAAAGTGTGTAAAAGTTAAGTTTTTTGTAGCATTTAATTACTATATATGGTGTATCTACATTAAATCTTGAAACTTGAAGGATAACAAGCAAAACCTAGGTAATGCAGACCCGAGCGAATGCACACGTGATGATGTAATTGTTTGATAAAAACTAAAATGAAGCAAAAACATATTATAATCAATACCCGCTCCGTATCTCATTCTAGTATAACTGATAACTATAAAAGATTCAAAATTCCATTCTATTAGTTCTTATCATAATTGTATTAAACATAAAGAACACACAAAGAAGAGAAATGGATACGTGTGAGTCATATGGTTTTGTATATTAAGCAATCAGAAATAAAATATCATCAAATATAGTTTCCAAACACACGTTATTTGGTAAACCTTACAACTTACAACTCAACAAATTAGCTACAACCTCTCTGCAAACAACTGGCTACAAACAACCTATCTGCAAATATTTGGTATGTATCAACGAAAGCTAACCTGATATCAACCTTCTTCAAGCCAAAGATCTGCACCTGAGTGGCTCCTCATCTAAGTCCAGTGCAATGCTATTGTCGGTAAGATCCACTGCCTTCAAATCGGCACCACGCTACAAATATCATTAAAATTTATTAAATACCACATAACCTTTGCCATACTAAAACTATGCATTAGAACTTATCTTATGGAGTCTATCGAATTCTGTTTTTAAGTTATTAGTCCTTTTATGTTTCCACTTAATCCCTATTGTTTTGCTTTAATGGAAGAAATGGTGCATTTGCTAAGAAATTAATATGATCAAGGCAAAGGGTTTTTCTTGCAGTGCCTCACTTCTTGTGTTTTTAAATGTATCACTAAAAGCTTTTGAGTCATGATTGTTAATATATCAAAAAAATTATGACTTCTAATCATCCTATTACTTTATCAAATATAAATCATACCGCATAATATCAACTCACATTTTGTACATTAAGATTTCTTTATAAATGTTCCCTAAGATTTCAGCTTAAACTATGCAGATCTCGCCTCACTCATAGTCTCTTCCACGTATCTTTCGACTTTGTCCCCGCAAATACCACCCTCTGAGTTCTTCTAAGCCTTAGCTATACTTACAGGTATAGCCACCCTTGTTTCTCCATTGTGCGCATTCCCATATATATGGAGTTCTATGTAAGTTCATAGAAAAGAACTTAGAATTTAAGAATGCGCATACATGACCAACATGAATAACTAAACTTTAAGTAATAAATTTTTCTATAGTACCTGAATAATAACTGATATTCGTTTTGCATATAAGCATTTTTAGTAGGTGACATGGTCTTTGCTTGCTAACAAAGCACTTGATTCTCTGCCATCATGTTAACCGACTGAATATTTGGTGTAATCCCTTATGCAGCAGATTATATAGCATAGCCCTTTATTTAGAAACAATGAACGCACAAAAAGTGTAACAGATATCCCTTAATATTTGGTGGCTCAGATGTGCAATTATGAACCGGATAAAAGGGGATCTGAACCCGCCATGATTGCAAACACTATTCTCACTGGATTGCCCCGCCAAGGTATGGATCCAATACGCCCATCATGATCCGGTAACCTATCTTGTAGGAAATTAAAATGCACAAAATCAATTACCATTTAAAAATAAGTGATTGATTCATTTTCGGCTCAGGTTTACGAATACGGTAGCGGTACGAAGAACCCCCATGGCTGCATCCACACTCTCAGTGTGACTGCCCAGCCAGGATACGGGTATGTGTTATCTAAGCACAGTAAACAGTAAAGTGACATCATCGCCTGAACAATCCTGACAACAGGTAGACTAAAAAGGCGGGCCATGAACATATAACAGGTATCTAAAGACTCGGCCGGTTAATTCAATGCGCAGGTATGCAAGTCAACTACACTCAATTTCAGTTTAAAAATGCGTTATTGATTCATTTTCGGCTAAGGTTTAGGAATACGGTAGCGGTACGAAAAACCCCCATAGCTGCATCCACACTCTCAGTGTGACTACCCAGCTAGGATACGGGTATATGTTATCTACGCACCGTAAACGAACATGTGTTATCTACGCAACGTAAACAGTAAAGTGTCATCATCGATTGAACAATACTAACAACAAGCGGACTAAAAAGGCGGGCCAAGAACATATCGCTAGCCCAAGTCCACAGCCAAGTCAAAAGCGACATAAAATGTTGTCATTTTAACCGGGGCTTTATGGGTGTAGACTAACAATAGTCGGAAAGACCGCCATGGCTGCGTTAGTGTAAACGCCCCACCAAGATACAGCCTTTCTCACACTCTGAAAATCATACCGTGGTTGACAAAAATAAGAAAACAGATGCACTCGCGATGGCTGCAATCTCAACAGGTTACCTCGCCAATATGCGGGCATTCTCAACTTTAATCGAAAGCATTCAGACTCATCGATATTCGTTTGAAATGAAGCCATCTTATGTTAACCTATCAAATAGACGAATCGATCTATCTATTATACTAAAAGATACAGCCCCTTAATTTTTTAAGGCAGTATTCATCAAAAGATTAATGCTCAAGTATTCAAATGAAAAAGCAGATGCACTCGCAATGGCTGCAACCTCAATAGGTTACCCCGCCAATATGCGAGCATTCTCAACTTTAATCGAAAAAATTCAGACTCATCAATAGTGTTTGAAACGAAGCCATCTTGTCTTAACATATTAAATAGAAGAATTTTTGCTCAAGTATTCAAATAAAAAAGCAGATGCACTCGCAATGGCCGCAACCTCAACATGTTACCCCGCCAATATACGGGCATTCTCACCTTTAATCTAAAGCATTCAGACTTATCGGTAGCCATTTGAAACGAAGCCATCTTATGTTAACATATCAGATAGACGAATGTAACAATAAAAATGAGATAAAACATGAATCAAAATTACTGTAAAAATTAGGTTTTTCAACCTCCATACAAAACACTAATAGCACCACAAAAACGAGTACATGTTATGTCGTCGATGAAGTAATTAAAATTAGGGTTTCCAGCAAACCCCAATAATTAGGGCTTTCAACCAAATGTTTCAATAATACCAATTCATTCGTCGATGAAGCATATAGAATTAGGGTTTCGAGCAAACCCCAAAATTTAGGGCTTTCAACCAATTGTTTCAATAATACCAATTCATTCCTCCACAATCAACAATCGATAACCATATCAATAAAATACTTTAGGAACCGTTCGTATTCAATCAACCCTTCCCCTTCCTATTGAATACAAAGATGTTACATGGTGGATACTTGCATTAAGTGTTAAAACACTTGAATAGCACTTTCCTCTTTCATAACCGGCTTAAGCTTTTAATGAATACTGTCCCCAACAAATTAAAAAGCTGTATCTTTTAGTATAATAGATATTGGATGATTAATTTATCCTTTATATTAAAATAACTATTCGTCTTAATATTTATATTCTAAGGACAACTAAACTTACTACATTCAATCAAAACGTTGAGTAATTAGTTAATGTAACATTATTATTAGGAAAAATATGTGATGCTTTTGGGACAAAGGATAAAGATAGAGAGTTCAAGATAATTCTAAAAAATATTTGTTTTTACTTCCATTATTTAGTAATAGTAATGTATAATTATTTAGTAATGTATAATTATTTAGTAATGTATATGACTTGAGATAATTTTACAAAAATTATTGAAATGATAGCTATATCAACTAAAAAAAATTTATTATCAGTTGCAAAAAAAACTAATATTTGCCTAGGTGTTGTTTTGAGCTTCAAAATATTACTATGTAGTCATAAGACAATCTCTTTTGCAAATGGATTTTCATAAACTGAAAATAAATACATATAAGTTTATAATTATAGTTTATAATTATACTAGTAGGGTATTCGCGCTTTGCAGCGATCGTCACCATGTAATAAAATTTTGCTAGCAATATTACTTGATTATATGTTTTTGTGATTATAACTTTACGCAAGACCTTAATTTTAGAGAATAACTTTATCGCACAATATCTCGTATAATAATGGTAGATTACGCGTGCATCACGATGCAATGGCGACACGAAAACGATAGTCAGTAGTATTACGAAATTGTGATGATTAGCGATGAAAGTTACTTGCTAGTTATCACATGTCAAGATTTTTATAATTGATTATTAGCTTGATTGGTTTGTACCATGTGATATATGAATTGTATTTTTAAATGAGGAAGTATATTAAGATTAACATCTATAAGATTTATAAAGAGTGTATCCATAGTATTAAAATTCCTTAATCTTGAAGAACAGCACACATAAACTTCTTAATAGAAAAAATAACAATAATAAATCCTCACCCCTCATGGAAGTATGAAGAGGGGTATTTATAGTACTCCAAACCACTACAAAACTATAACTGACAAAGTACAATCAATTCCATGCAGTTTTTGCCATAGTTAAATGGAACAAATGAAATTTGCGTAATAGTCAACAAATTATTAAAGGGCAAAACAATCTTTTCCCAATATGTGGACATACGGAATTACTTACAATGTTCATATCAAGTATAATTATAACAAAATAAAGTCTTCCAAAGCACATCCAAAGCTGAAAATGTCTTATTTTGAGTTCTCCTGGTCCTGAAAATTGTATCTCTAGACGCAATTGATCTTCATTGTCTTTACTCATCTAACCATTATTAGTATGCATTGAGGTATTGGATAACTATTCCCCCATCAATTATGCATTATGTCCTTTGACAAGCTTTTCTTCATATACTCCTTTTTGTGAATTTTTCGTGAATCAGCTTCCCCCCCAAACCTACAGCATCCCTAACTTTAGCAGATTCCTGAAACTTTGATGTAACTTGAACAATCTTACTATTAGTCATTAGACGTACACAACAAAATATTTATAGAAGAAAAACCATATCCAAAATACAACAGCTTCTGTCATTAGTCTTGGTGAATATCTGTTCGGAGGTACATGCGAGAAATCAGCAATAATTCTTCTCATGTATGCAGTATACTTCACAAACCATACTAAGTAAAGTAGTATACACTACTCCCCCCTGGAAGTCGACATGGTAACCAAAGTTTACAACATTTTTCTCGCCATGATGGTTGCAACGTCTGCATAAGCATCGAACATGACGTGTACGCCCATATACTTGAGAAGTTCTTGTCTTAAGCACAAATCTTGAATTCCAAACAAACCATTACCCTCTTAACTTCACAAATCGTAGTAGGAGATGAAGCAATAATGAAGAAAACTTGGTATAATCAAGATCTTGTATATGAATGTCGTTGAAGAACTTTGAAAATTTTGCTTAGACTCTGAAGTAGCATTGTCTTGGAATGGCATAATAATATCATGTGATAATTGATGATGACATCTCTTCCTTTAAACTCTCTGACTAACTTACCAACCTCGTATTCTGTCGGCTATTGTTGTGATCACTTGGTAAAGTAAATCCGATATACCAAACTTGAAAATGAAGTAAAATCCCCCAAATTTGTTACTTAAGCTTGCACTGTTGTTGATTGAAGAACGGTGCAAGATTAAATCTATAAGTACTCTATACCCAAGTCCAAAAAGTATAAGAAGTACATCACCTCTTGAAATTATCCACATCGACATCTGCGTGTGACACTAAGTACTATAACATTACTCCTTTAAGTGATAGTTATACAGGTCGTCAACCAACCACCACGACTACTGGAAACTAGATAATTCAAGTCTCAATCATAAGCTGTATATGTTCAAGCAAGTCATCAATCGATAGATTGGGTTTAAATAAAAGGGGTAGAAAATAAAAGGAAGTCTTGATGATGAAATAAGTAGACGCCTTCGTGAAATCTACTTTCAATCTCAAATATAGGGATACCATATCAACTTCGTGATCCACCAATATTGTCCATCCAGTAATCTGAATCTTTAGATCCGAATTGTCAATTTAGTGTAATCTATAAGATCGTTTTTAGTGTTTGTTAGACGGTTTGTTGCTGTAGTTGTTTCGTGTTTAATGTAGTTAAACGAGGACAAAATGTTAGTTTATGAATGTCGTTAAACAAAGAATAAACGATCGTCTAGTCCCTAAAACTTGTCCCCCCATGATAGAGTTTTTAATTTTCCGGCTCAAATCTACAACGATTATAAGCCAAAAAATTAGCTACACCATAACCAATTTCGGCTTAATAAAACTCACAGCCCAATATCCATCTCAATTTATATGAAGCCCACTCCTAAATTCTAATACTCGGCCCAATAAATCATATTGAGTAAACCCCAGCCCAACATTTTATAAACAACCCAACACTAAAACATAATGTAGCCCATCACGAAATGTTTTGGCCCATTTAATTTTAATGTTAAGAGCAGGCCCATCATTCAGAACTTATAACCCGGTCCAAGTCCGATTTTACTAAACCCGGTACATACCCTACCCTAATATAAAGGGTATTACAACCCTAATCTTAATAACTTCGCCTACAATAACCTCCTTTTCTCTATCATCAGCTCCTACACAACAGTCTTAACCTTTGATAAACCTGTCATCCCAAATACCCTTTAAAGATCTTCAATCGAATATTGTTGTGATTGCTTGCTTAGCAAAGTGAAAAGTTACAATAAAGAATGAAACCCATCAACTCTTACTTACACAAACCAATACGCAACGTTAATAGTTGATCATCATGCTTTACTGCTCAACCTCGAAGCCCAAACATAGTAGCAGATTGCATCTTCATTTGAAAACTAGCTCAATATCCTGTTCCAAGGTCTCTGGTATGTTTAATGTGTTTTTTTTTTTGTGGTCGAAAACGAAACAAATGAACGAATAAAACATAATTGTTATACATCTTTACTTTAAACTATCGTATAGAAAGAAGTTGTGCTCAACAAAGATTAAATGAAGAGTATCCATTGGTGTGATGGTCTTGAGTTAATTGGAAACACACCACGAAGAAACATGGAACAATGATCATTTTCATTTAAGGTTTGGGTCTTTAATTTTGTTATTGGAATGAAGAGGGGATAAATATTAAATGTGACGAAAGGATTTAAGTATTAGGTTCTAGTGGAATTATTGTTGGATTTGATTTAATAAATGATGGATAAGTTGTGACGAAGTTGTTGAATGTTGTTATGATGTGGTTATAATAGTAGTTTATTGATATGGGTTTGAAGTCGAGTCTGTCCTCTTCTACCATTTCTATTGTGAGTCTTTTGGACCTTGACTTAGTGAGTAGAACCCTAACCGGGTCAACTCGTTAATTACCGACTTTTGAACTCAGTTGGGAAGTCAAATTCCTGTCCAAGTACAAAGATCAATTTATGTGACTTTTAACACCAAACGTTGCCATAGTATTCAATTGGGCAGAAGAGGTTTGTTTAGATAGGTGCCAATGTTTAAAGTAAATAATCATTTAGTGTCCTAAATCGGCTACGCTAAACGGCAAACCGTTGCCAGTACTTGTTTTTGATGTTTTTCTAAATAACGACTAAAAACAAAAAAGTACGTACTTTCCTTATCCAAACCGATTAGACAAAACAATATCAAGCCAACAAAGAAACTCAAATAAGCAGTTTTATGGTGAAAAAGGCACTAAAAAAGTTTTGACCGAGCAACCACAAACCCAGATTTAATAACAATATCAAAACATGATATGCAAATATTGCTCGAAAGATTCGTCTTCTAAGCACATATATATAGCAGATCTGAACCAGTAATGAAACCAGAGACATATAACAACATATAACAAACCATTTTTGTGGCTTTTTCACAAGAAAAACACGAAAAATTATCAAAAATCAGACCAGATCTGAACAGTGAACCGAGACAGCAAACACATGATACAATACACCCCTGGTTAGCTCTGATGCCAATTGTTAATAATAATAAACACTAACTGAGGACGATTCGGAGGTCGGGGAGGATTAAAGAGAAAGTAAGCCATATTAGATTAGATGAGAGGAAAGAAAAGATGTGTGCGTGATAGAAGAGAGAAAACACACACACACCTTATGTGAAATGTTACAAATGAGTCCTCACCCCTCCATGAAAGTAATGAGGGGGTATTTATAGTCCAAACACTACTAAACTATACTAAAAAGTCTAATCTAGTCCCTGCGTGTTTGGCTATTTATGAACTAATGTAATTTCGTATTAGTCAACATATTTTAAGGCTAACAGATTATTAGCTTGATTGGTTTGTAGCATGTGATATATTAATTGTATTTTTAAATGAGGAAATATATTAAGATTAACATCTATACTATTTATAAAGAGTGTATCCATATTATTAAAATTCCTTAATTTTGAAACTTGAAAAAGATATAAATGATAACATCCACAAATCCTCAAACTTTTAAATATTGTTTAATCCTTAAATCATTATACTTTTATCAATTTTGGTTTATAACCCATAGACTTTTTTTCTCGCAACGATTACAAATTGAACCCGCAAATGTTGCATTAAAGATCACACCAAGACCAAAAGTTCGCATGATAATTATTTGTCGTTATAAAACGTCCATTTGCCCGGGTATTCGTCTACTTAATCATAAATGTCGTATATACGTATAAATACATTACATAATCATAAATATAATTAGTTAATTTATAAATTTATTTTAGAGCTATAAGATTTGATGCTAGTAAGACCTGTGCGAGTGAATCAAATTATGACTTGCATAAATAATTTTTGTATATGTCCTATATTTAAAAGTGTAAAGCTATATGTAAAAAAAAGCCATTTTCATATAAGTAAATATTAAAGATTTCTAAAAAGTATAGTTAGCTTTGCTAGTGTCGGAACCCAAAATCACTTTCACTTCATTATTGAAACAAGAAAAATAAGATGAAAAGATATGGAAGAAATTTAGAGAGAAGTTAGAGAGAGAAAGTAGAGAGAAAAATAGAATGGTTAATTCATACAAGTGAAAAATAACAAATGAGAATCAACACCATTTTCCATAAAGGAAAATGGTATATATACCCTACACACCTACATGGGGCGTGTGGGCTTTTACTTGGGTCGGGCTCGGGATTGACTTGGGCTTTAGCCCGATACATTTTGTATTTTTCTCGATGATCTTATCATTTTTGTGTGTTTACTTTAATATATGCAATGTTTTATCATACATAAAGATTAATGAAAATCGTTTATCATTATACATCGTCTTATGCGCGGGTATTGTGATTTTAGTTTGTTAAGATCATGAACCTGATCATATGATCTTATGATTTTACGATACTACAAAGCAAAAACGATCCGGATCTTATATATGATCTTGCAAGTTAGATCTCATAAGATACCGAATCTTGACCATAAGATCTTAAATCTAATTAATTTTATCTTTTTTCGAACCACAAAATCTAGGAAGTGTACAAATTATGGATGGTTTTTTTCAACTTTAAAAAACAACCTTGCTACCTTCTATATGATTTCGTAATCAATATTTATGACAACATTTCTATGTAATATTCATATAATTGTGTGTTTATCATATATAATAATCTGTATATTTGTATAATATTACAAATGTTATTAAGAAAATGACATTATAGTAGGATTTTAAGATCCCGATCCAAAATATTCCGATTTTGACAACATTGTGAAAACACTAAAAGTTAAAATTAACTGGTGACACGTAACTAATAAATGTTTGACAAAAATAGAAAAAACAAAAAGAACATTTAATTAATATATTACATCACATATTAAAGTAATAAAAAAAATAGGTCTGAAGATTGATACAACATCATACACATGCACAATTCAAGCAAAAGTCACACTTGAAAAAAACCAAAGTTTTTGCTTCAGTTTTGTATTAGTTATGAGGAAAGTCTCGTTCAGCGTTCGAAAGGAGGAACGCGTTAGTCGAAAACCTAAAACCTATCGTCTTCGTTAGGTTTCGTAGACGATGAAGTTGATGACACTACTTCTAGTGTTTTTAAACTTCATCATCATCAACTAATTCCAGCTCGTGTTCAATGTGATTATGATTTTTCGAAAAAACGATCGGTATATATATATATATATACATATAACGTATCGTTTTTAGTTAATGAATGTGATTGTGTTAATTGTTATGAGTGTAACGGTTTAATTAATTTGTGTTTAATTAATAATTTTATGGGTGTTAGTGTTTTATTACATTTTTTTATGTAAATAGTTATCATTTTTTTTAGGGTTTTAAAAGTATGACTAAAATTGCATGTTTGTGTCTATTGGTTTAATTTGTAAAAAAAAGTTGTCTAAATAATTATCAATTTTTATGATTAAAAGTATGACTAAAACTGTGTTTTATTGGTTTGTAAAAAAAATAATTCAATTTGTTGAAACCAACAGAATTTTAGGGCTCACAATTATTTTAAGTTGATTTCTTTTTCTTTTTGGCTGAAGTTATGTGAGTTTATTTAGGTATATGTTATCAGTTTGATTTTTTTGATGTATAATTAGCTGATCGAAATTTTTTTGATGTATAATTAGCTGATCGAAATCGCTATGTTTTAAGCTCTTTTGATGTTATACATTGAGAATGTGTGGAAAATAATTACTGTGCTTATTTTGCATGCATGAAAAGCTGTATAGAAGTTCATTTAACAGTGATATAAGGTTATATGGTCTCGAAAAATTGATGTTTAGGTTTATGTGATGCGAGATTGAGTTTGTCGAAAGTAAATAGTTGGAGATTTAAGGATTTTAATTCGCTTTAAACCCTAAATCTAGACGGAAGATATCATTTGGATCAGAAGTAATTTATCACAGATATAGTCCTACATTCGTGCGTATATGAATATAAGGAAAAACCTATTAACGGCTTCTGTATATAAACAAATTGTGACGTTTTGTTTGATGACGATTACTGTTTTATGTATGTATAGCTTGTTGATCTCACCGAGGATGATGATGACGAAGACACTGATGACATTCCAGGTATTTTTGGCTGAAATGTTTATTCACGTAGTAGTTATGTTTCTAAATTTCG